>CAUOFW020010191.1:0-274016 GCA_963454935.2 Ilex paraguariensis
TTTTTAAATCTTTTATGTATCTTTTCGTTTTTATTATTATATTTTAAGTACAACTTTAACATGTCTAGTCTTGGTAATTATATGTTCTCTCATAGTATAAGTCAATATATGTAATAGTAAAATTTTTAAGCTTTTTTAATCACATGTCAACGCATGTTTATTGTCGAACATGTCACCAAATAAGTGTCGGACATATGTTCAAAATTAAGATTTTATTATTTTAAATATGGATATGGATAAAAGAGTGTTGGACACGTGTTCGAAAATGTCTGAAGAGTGTGGGTGTCCGACACGGACACGTCACGTTCTTGAGAGTATCCAAGCTTCATATATTGAACTCATGCTGATGTGATTCAAGCAAGTGCTACTGTTTTGCTAATAATAGACTTTGTTTAACAATTTAGGCAATAGAAGTGGTTGATTTGGACCAGAAGATTAAAATGGTTGAAGAGCTTGATGATCATGTCATGCGCTGTGTACGTGATCAGAATGGGAACCATGTCATCCAAAAGTGTATCGAATGTGTTCCTGAAGACCATATTCAATTCATTGTCTCAATCTTTTTTGATCAAGTTGTGACTCTTTCTACCCATCCATATGGTTGCCGTGTGATACAGGTTGGGAAAGGGTACATCTAATTGCTAGTCTTCTCGTGATTTAGATTTGTATATTGAAGCAGATGAAAATTTTGTATTCTATGATGATGTCTTTCATTTGATAGAGAGTGCTGGAGCATTGTGTGGACCCAAAAACCCAGAGTAAAGTGATGGACGAGGTTCTAGGGGCCGTCAGTCTGTTGGCACAAGATCAATATGGCAATTATGTTGTTCAGGTTTATATCTTATCTAGAAAAAATTTATATTATGGACTTGTATGCCTGCTGTTGTCGATATTACATATATCTACCTATGTTGAAGTCATAGATGTTTTGATATTTTTAAAGCTATGTGTCTTTATTCAAATCTTGTATGGTATAGTGAAAGTCGTACTCAATTCGCTTAATGAACAGGTCTTGCTACTAGATGGCATTCAGGGTTTGGAATTTGTTTTAATCGTTTCTTTATAAACAGCATGTAAAACATTAAACAAATTCTTTGGGCAGTAGCATTGTTTAACTGTATCTTGGACTGTATCTCATGCACTCATGCGGGTCAGTCCATGTTCGAGAGCTCAGGTGGCATTTGTCCGAGCACCTTCATTTGAATGATGGAACCATTTTCCCTTGACAGAGCTCTAGCCAACTTGATTATATGGTTTTATGACTGTAAAGCTGGGTATTATATCTAATTTGGTATACTTTACGGTTACTATAAGGGGGTGTGTGCGTGTGAGCTTGCATCCATGCTTGAATGGTGAACTTAGAGATTGTTACACACACAGTCATCTTTCTTATTTTGATTTCACCAATTGAACCCACTCAATTTGCCTCCAGTTGTGGACTTGATAAATGTTTGTTCTACATGGGATGTTGTCATGGGTCTCACCTCCTTTTCTTCCTCTATGTTGAATCTTCTTTATTTGATATTGACAGCATGTACTGGAGCAAGGAAGACCACATGAGCGGTCAGCTATAATTCAGGAATTAGCGGGGAATATAGTTCAGATGAGTCAGCAGAAGTTTGCCTCCAATGTTGTGGAGAAGTGCTTAACTTTTGGTGATCCTACTGAACGTCAACTCCTGGTGAATGAGATGCTTGGCACAAATGATGAAAATGAGCCTCTTCAGGTTTGTCAAAGCTCCACATTCTTTCTGAATGCACGAAGCAAATATTATGGGAGATTGTTTCATGATTATATTTCTGTATTGTCCCTTTCTTTGCTATTCTTATGCATCATTATACATAGTGCAGCTTTAAAGTTTCTGAATTATTTTGCTTTTGAGTAGATCAGTAAAGCTGGAGTCACCATATGTGTGTGTGCGCATGCCCCATGGTTCCAATCCAAATCAGTTAATTGGTTGTGTTTGTTATCTAAAGCATTTTTTAAGTGTTCAAATGCCCGAGTTGTGAGGCATTTTGCCCCCACTTACAATTTTCATGGACATGGGTGGATCTACACTGGCCCACCCTCAGATGTTGTCGAAAAGCTATATATGTGTGTGTGTGTGTGAGAGAGAGAGAGAGAGAGAGAGAGAGTGTGTGTGTGTGTGTGTGTGAGTGTGTGTATATGACACATGTATTTCTATGAAATAATTCTCAACTATATTTGGTTATGCCCATCCTAACACTTTCGAATGGACCCATACTTAAATGACTATAACATTGTTATAAATACGCTTCAAACACATTCAAATTAGCTTTTGAAATGTCGGAGGTCATTTTGTACTTTTAAAAAATTACGAGATCATGTAGTTGTATAAAAATTTAAGATTTTTGAATAATAAAATAGAGGATCATTCTGTAAGTACATAAAGAACAGAGGCATTAAATAAAACACAAAATATTGAAACTTAAAAAAAACTCCATATAAAAGCGAAATGAAGGGAGTATTGAGGAAGTTAGAGAGAGATCGAGACAGAAAACGTGATTGGTAACTGTGGGAACTGTTGACTAGTTTTGTCTTTCATTTAGATAAGGTTCAATGAGCCATTGACAACACTATGCACGACTTTTTTGCCCATTTTGACGACATTTGACCCTTGTATCCATGTTTGTTTTCCTTGTGTAGCTTGTTTTCTTGTTTTAATAGTGTTTTTTGATAATACAAAATATGATTGATCCATAATTGCACGTCTAGTACTTTTTCTTGTATTAGGGCTTTTTGCGATTGACATTGATTTGCATATTAAGGCTTTTTGCCCAACCCACAATTGAACTCCAGTCTCCTGGCGTAAAAGTAAACACAAATGTATCATATTATTTTTATTGATTGGAAAATTTCGATTAAAGCATGTAGTTAAAAGTGCCCAACCCAGGGTATGACTCCTGGCTATGCCAATGTGCATACATATTGCTCGTAGATCTTTTGTTAAGGGCCAACAGGTGGGGACTTGGATTACTGGCTTATTGCGATATCTAATACTTTTGTCTGTCAAAGAAGCTTAATGCTATTAGACAAAATGTGATGACATCATAGGTATTCTGGATACCATAAAAATCTGTTTACAACCATGTTGGTGCTTGACACTTCAGCAAACAATCACTTTGCACCATTTTATGGAAGGGTATACGATTGAGATAATAAATGGAAAATTCTATCCCGAAGGAAAGAAAGGTTGTGGTTTTTTTTATTAAGAGGTTTTGAGCCTAAGGTGTTTGAAGTACAAAATTCAGGATGCCTTTTCAGGTCATGGATGAAGGCCTTACCATACAAGAAGGAAAGATGGTAAAACAATTATTGGAAATGAAATTATTCTTTTATTAAATTTTTTATTTTTGGTTTTTAAATTTCAAATATATTTACAGATGAGCGGCCCTGAATTGGTTCAATGGGGATTGTGAATTATGAAAATCCTGATTTATTCGAATATGAGAGCAGCAATGATGGAGTCTATGTATAGATGAGATTTGTTGTTTGAAAAATGTTGGAACCCTTATTCCATTCTGTTGAAAACGAAGAATAATGAATGTTGTCTGGCATAATTAGGGAAAGTGTTTATCTTTGAAACTTGAAAGCATTGTTCCTTGCCACCATAGGGTGTTCAGTGTCATCAAGCAGAGGTGTAGACAAGGTAGTTTCAAATTTTTCGAGAGAAGTTCTAGGTTACATTAATTGTGCTTTCTTATAGGTGTGGAGGCTCATCTTTTGTGCTTTCTGATTGATGTTTATTCCTTTAGAGCGATAACAATTAAACTGGGAAACTAGTATATGTAGGTATGTTAAGTGTAGCTTTGGATTGGGTGTCTATTTATGAAATGTATTGGAATATCTGAAATTAGTGTTATCATTAAAACCAAATAGAGTTGTCTATAGTGTTTAGGGTAGTAGAAGTTTTGTGTCTAACCATTTGGCTGATGATGCTTGTGTAGACAGTGCTTTGGTTGCTTATCTCATTGTTGGATATATGTGTAAACTAATTTCTACTTTTCTTATTGTTATCTATTGTTTTGTATCCAGGCAATGATGAAAGATCAATTTGCAAATTATGTTGTACAGAAAGTACTGGAAACTTGTAATGATCAGCAACGTGAACTGATCCTCTCCCGGATAAAGGTTCATTTGAATGCACTGAAGAAATACACATATGGAAAGCATATCGTTGCTCGTGTAGAAAAACTTGTTGCTGCTGGGGGTAGTTATTTCTTCCTTTGTGTTTTACCTATGCGGATATTCTTTTTTACCTTTTGCCATCACAAAAGGAAAAATTTATCCTATTGCAAATTTTTGGTGTCAAAGTTTTGTTCTGCCCTTCCCCACTGTCGTATTGCTTCTTTAGGAAGTAGTGCTTGTTACAAAAGCATTTTTTTGCAAGGTAAATGCGTTTTCGTTTGTGGCAGTTTGAATTTGACTTGTCAACAGCTAAGAATTAAGTAAATAACTCACGTTTTAAGAACTACGACATTGTTTTAAACCTTTTGTCTTTTTTTTCGTAGTTGTAGGAATGCCAATTTTAGAATTCCGAAATACCTTCAATTTCAAATCTGCCATTTGTAGAAGTATCTTGTGAATATGAAGCATTATTCTTCAACATATAACTAGCTCTCCAACCAGTCATTTCGATTGTGTGCAGAAAGGAGAATTGCTGCTCAGACACTGTAGGAAAGAAAGAAGTTGTACAGCTAATTGAGGCTAGTTTGAGTCCCGGCATCTAGTGTTGTTGCTCTACCTATCTCTAAGAAAGGTATGGCTTATTGCAAATAAAGTTGTTGCTTGTACACTGTACATTGTGTAGTTTACAGTTTATACATAGAATCTAGGCTTGGATGTTTGATATTCCTGATGCCCGTGTAGAGGAGGTATAATGATGATACAAGTTTTTTAAGGGTGTAAAAATGATGAAAGGGTGAGGTTGTTTATAATGTAACGCGAATGTACAACTTTTGCCATGCTGAGAGTTGATGTTTTAGTTGAGGCTGGAATTTTCATGAATGGTATTGACAATTTTCTGATGTGGCCAAGTATATACTTAGGTCTCTTGATCTGTCTATACCCTGGTAGGTTGTGTTGCTGTTTAATTCATGCATTTGGTATATTTTCTCAGTGGATTGTTCTATGAAAATCTTCCCTTGCTGGTCTTTATGTATGCACTAGTTTTCATATTTGGGTATAATGTGCTCAGCTCAATTAACCACAAGTAGATGAAAGCTTTGGACCAGGACTTTTTGATTATTTTTTTTTTGGGGTGGGGGGGTGGGTTCCATGGAGTTTTGTGGTTTTTTTTTCCGGGGGGGTGGGGTGTGTGCAACTGAAGGCCCCCCCTCCCCCCACTCGACGAATCTTATGGCATAGAAAAACACCAGGAAAATGTAATAGGAACCCAAATCAATGATCGATGCCTCTGTGAAACTTAAAGAGTGTCTACATATGTGGGTTAGAAATTGTGCACGAAATAACTAAACCCACTCGTTAGAGCTCTGTCGAGCATACGCCTCTTTACAGGAACCAGGCTTGCATTTCATATAGGACCAAACAGTTTCCCACAAACTCATGGACTATGAAAGGTCCAAACAACTCCTTCCAAAAGATTCCAAATGGTAAAGCTATGTAGGAGCCTGTGAGAGTAATGCACAAATGTGTTTGGAAGTCCAAGTTACCAAAAATGATCACAGCTTTCAAGGCTAAATTTTTATTTGGTTCAACGGTTATCATGTCTAAGTCAGTTTATGCGTATTTTGACTAATTTCTTCTTTAATTCAGTTAAAAGTAGTTCATTTACGTTGGAATTAAGGTATTTATAAAGCATAAATTCATTGTGGCTTGAATTTCAAGGCTAATGGATAAAAGCTAACAGTGGGTTCATTGAAGATTGAATATCATTTGCTCTCACCAAGGATAATAATAAGAATAATACTATTTGAACTTAAAAATTTGATTTAATTTGTTGATAAAATGATGTGACTTTATAAGGATTATTAGATCAACATCAACTTCTACTATTTGATTAGAGTTACATTGAGGATAGTTGCATTCTATTTTGCATCATCCTCATCTTCGTCAATCTTCTGACCAAAACCCTGTGACCAGCTCTAGCTCTAGCTCTAGTTCTCACCTTCCCTTTCTTCCCACTCTTCTTCTTTCCTGCCTCTTCTTTCTCAAATATCTCTCTCTTTCCCTTTTCTGCAAGAAATCTGTTACAGCTATGTAGATAACCTGGGTAATCCAATACTACCCCAAATTAGCAACAAGCCAAAACGATAACCCACATTCAAAAATTACAAATTCAAATCACCCACAACAAGAACACTTGAAAAATGCAAATAAAAAAGGGAAAAAAACAAAACTTTGAGAAGTTGGTTTACCCCAGCAGTAAGAATGTATAGGCCAACAAGTGCTATGAGCAGAAGAACTAATATGATGTAGGACGCACCTGTAAAGACGCAGAGAATCCAAGAAGGAGAAGGAGAAGATATGAAAAATAGAGAAACAAAGAGTCAAGTCATGGAGAAAATTCTGTATATTTCTCATTGAATCAATGTAATCGAAATACACACGTGTGCTTCATATTACAAGCCCTAACAACAATCTAACAAACTTACTCTCACATAACTTCACATGGCAGCTGTCAGCTAACCAACACAACTTGGCAAAACTAATAACAGACTAACTAACTAGCTAATGACAGTGTCTTTCTCTTTTATAATGCAGCTGCGTTTCGTGTGATCGTGGCCTGCATACTCTGCTCCGCAGCGGCATCCTTAGTAGCTGCAGCTGCATCTGATGTGGACGTAGCTGGCATGCTCTTTCATAGTCGCCACACAACCTCTGTTTAGGGCATCCATGAGCTACTTTGAATTAGATACAATGATCACAGCTCCGTAACTTTGCTCCGCTGCAAGCTGTCCTAACTATATATGCCTATGTCACAAAAGCAGAATTTTCAAGAACTGGTTGTGCTTCCCTAATACCCAGTAGCCTTCATGGTTACGCACTACAACTCATGGTTACCATAATTCACTCAACCTCTTACGATTTAAGATTTAGGCACATCGATCCTAAACGGGGTAAGTTCGTGATTCAACTCATCAAAATGAATAATCCCAAATTATAATACTAATTCTAAATTAATTCGTTTTAGAACATTTCATATAAATATAAAATAAATATTAATTGACTACATGTATATAGATTTATAATTATATATAAAATAAATGATAACTGACTTAGTATTTATGGATTTTTGTAATATATAATGTTGAATAGAAGTAAAAACGATTTATATAACAGTTTTAAAATGAATTGCGACCAAAAATATCATACCAGATAAGCCTATTCCTATTATATAGTGTACATAAGAAAGTATCGTATCATATATTTATACTCATACGACGTACCAAAACAATCCACAATCAGGATAACATTGCTACGACCTCGTATGCTCATGGTTAGTTTTTTCCTAAAAGTTTACTTTGCTTTCATTCCTATCAAAAAAAAAATTCCAACTAAACACTAAGATGAAACTAGTCTAAACAATCTCTGCAACCTCATGACGGTGAATTCACCACCAACCAGTTTAAGTCCTCCTACCCGAACGCACTGCTAATTCCAAAACTTCAATCACCACCACCATCCAAGGACTTCGAAGGGTCAAATACGGTTGCCCCCACTATAATTTTCAAAAAAATGGGATGTATTTTGAAAATTTTAAAGTTTTGTAGAATTAACCCCCACTGACAACTAAAAATGTTAGGGGTAATTTTGTATTTTACAAAATAATTAGGATGCCACTTGCATCAGCCAAACCAACCACATCAACCACCACAACCTCAAGCATAGAGATGAATCAGCCAAAATCAACCAAAAAAATTAGTGTGCGGGAGAAGAGAATCAATCATTTTTTGCTAGAATTAAGTTCCAATTTCGACAACTTTTTAGAATCAGGTCACGAGGGATTTGTTTTTTATGAATACTCTATTCCCTGCTTGGATGACATGTCTTTGACTGGACTGGTGAGAAAATTAGTCGAAGTGCGCGTAAGTTGATTTGGATACCCTTGATCGTTGAACCAAAAAAGAGTATATACAAATATTTTATCACTATATTTATATATAAAATTAATATATACGTAATCTGTAATCGACACATATGATATATATATGTATATATTAACGGATATATATAAATAAATAATATACATTTTAGCACACATAATAAATTTTTTATCTATTTTTCACTTAATTTTGAAGAGATTGATTATGGTAAGTTGGAAAAAAAGTTAATTCATCAATTTATTTATCCTTTCTATTTTCTTTTTTTACCAAACATAATATTTTATCTATCATTCCAATTTTTCATCGTTATAAAGGTTCATTTTATACAGTAGGTGGAGCCTCAAATCGTTAAATTTGAGCGGACTTCAATTAAACCTATCAACCTAACACTTCAACACCAACATTGCCTGAAAATATCCTATTGATTTTTTTTTTGTTAAAACTCAACTCAAGTTCTAAAGATCTCCACCTAATTATTGTTCAAGTTGGGTTTAGATCAGTCCAATGAAGTTGCACCGTTACATGTGAATAATTTATCGTATTTAAATGTCTAGAAAAGAATTTTTAAGGGTGGTCTAGTGATCAAGTCTATCCTCTTACAAACAAGAGATCTCAAATTCGATACTTTCACACCCCTAAGGGCTAGCCAACAAGGGAGACGTTTTTAAACTAGGTCGAATTACAATGGCTAGCTCAAAATTCGAAAGAGTAGTTGGTGATGAGCCATTTTCAAATAAATTCTTGTTATTATAATCACGACACGTACCCGTCGGATCACAAGTCCCTGTTCCCTCGATGTATTGTTCATAGGGATCAATGACACCCAATACGTTACGTACCGACACGTATCCCTCGGTCGGATATGGGTACATCGGTACCGAGATATACCCGTCCAGGATGGCGTTCTCTGCTCCTGCAAAGACTATTGATGTACAGGTCACTAGCCTAGGCTAGGTTAGGTTAGCCATCATGACCTCGTCTTACGCAATTAGTGTTAGAAGGCACAAGAAGGCAGAAGACACAACCAATGGGGAATGAGCGCGTGGCATATTGTGTTACATCAGAAACAAAAAGATCGGATGCCCTTGCTGACACACGACTTGGCAAAGCAAACATTTAATTACACCATTCCCTTGATGAGACAATATTTAATGCGGTAAGACTCGGAAGTGAAAAGTAATAAATGTCCCTAAGACTGGACATTTATTACATCCTTGCCGAGAGGAGTTCATTAAACAGTCGACAGGGCGATGACGCAGTCTTGGTTGTTCGGGATCTCAAACAGTTAAAAGAGAAGACATTCCTCTTAGGAATCAGTGCGCACGTTGCCCATATCTAATGATCACCTACTGACCACACTGACAGTAATCATGACTTTTTGAGGTATAAATACTCCTCACAAAAGGCAAGACGGTATGCAACAAAAACCCTTTTCTCAAACTTATACTCAGTGTTTTCTTCTTCCTCTCTCTCAAAAACTGACTCGATCGTCAGAGGGGATACGCCGGAAAACACTTCGGCGCCCTTCTAACTTGTCTTTCTCTGTTCCAGGAACCTCTCTTAGCCTTCCTGGACCGCTCCCTTGATCCACGAAAGTCACCCATTACCGTTCTAGGCCACCAACGGATCTCAGCCTGCTCCAAATAGTAAGGTCGACCATTTGATTGACTCACTCGAGTTCACCACGGGAGAGATCTGTTCTCGTGTTTATATTGTGCAAGATCCTGCACGCATAATCTGGCACCGTCTGTGGGAAACGACTAGTTATCCTAGTTTCTTCTCTATAAAGAACAGTGATCATGGTGAATACTCGACAAAAAGGGAAAGGTCCCCAGCAAAAAATTCTTGAATTACGAGCTCCATGTCATAATGGAAGGAAGGATCACACTGATGGGAATAGAAATGTCTTTATTTAGTCAAGAGGGCTTACTCCTCAAACCAATATGGGCATCAGGTCAGGAGGATCCACCCCCTTGGCTCGTTAACTGGCGAAGGTGATCGAAGAAAAGTTTAGGGATCGATTACGACAGTGGAAAAAGACAATGTGAACGTCCTAAGCTGGCTCAACGAATTCGCTGCCTCTAGCGAAGGGTCGAGGGACTCATTCATTTCACGTGGACTCCCCGCCCGGGAGGCGAAAACGAAGGATCTGAGGAATCATTTGAATAACAAGGCAGAAAGCTCCAGGGCCCCAAAGCGACCAAGAGCCAACGAGCACCCTCTTAACGACCATTCCAAGAAGGCAAGACCTTTAGCCCTAGACAACCTCTGGCGAGGATTGTCAAGACGGAGGAAGGGAGATGAGTCCGAGGAGGATTCAACCCTATCCACATGACGCCCAGGAAATGGGGGACCTATTGATGAACTCGGAGACTTCAGAAGACATCCCGTTGGGGAGAAAATTGATCTCAGAGCTCGGTTAGAATCCAAGAGAAAGAGTAAGGCTGTCCAGGATGAGGTTGAAGACGAGGTCATACAAACACCCTTTACCAGGGATATCGGAGAGATGGAGGTTCCAAAAAAGTTCGTTGTGCCGAGGTTCAAAACTTATGATGGGCGGTCCGATCCCGAAGCCCACCTCAGGCAATACAAGCAAATGATGTCCTTGTATCATTCAGACCAACGGTTCCTCTGCCGAGTGTTTCCCATGAGCTTGGGGGACTCTGTGATGAAGTAGTTCGAGGCGCTTCCCCCCAACAGCATTGGATCATAGAAAGAATTGACGAGGCAGTTCCTGGCCCGATTCATTACGGGGAGTAAATGGCCTAAAGACGTTGGATCATTGCTAACGCTCAGACGGAGGGAATTCGAGACCCTTCACTAGTACGCCATCTGGTACTAGGAAGAGGTTAATGAGGTAGAGGGCTGCTCGGAAGTCATGGCAGCGGCATCTTTCAGGCTCAGCTTGGCAAGAGACACGGACCTGTACCGATCCCTGACCAAAAAGACTCCCTCGGATATGGACGAGCTGATGGCCCGGATAAACAAGTACTCTAGGATCGAGGACGAGATGGGAAGCAGCAAAGGCAGAACCCTCCAACCTAAGAAAAAAGAGAGGGAGCGGGAGGATACTTCCCGAAAGGGACTGCTACCCCCTCCAGGGGGTCATTCAAAGGAGTTCACACTATGTTCAAAGAACCTATCTACAAGTTGCTCCATAAGATCAAGCATGAGTCATTCTTCAAGTGGCCGCCCAGGATGCAGAGCGATCCCTCCACCCGTGATCAAAAGGTCAGGTGTTCCTATCACCGGGATTTTGGCCATCACACCGAAAGCTACAGGGTATACAAATCTTTCTTGAAAAGATTGGTCCGAGACGGATACTTAAAAGAATACATAGAGCTCAAGCCAAAAGAGAGACGCAGACCGAGAAGTCGAACAACATCATAGATGTGATCCATGTATGTCCGCTAGATCGCCCCACGTCCAAAGAACTCGAGTTCGATCTCAAGAGGGTAGCTTTTATAAGAAAGATAGCCGAGAATGATGGGGGGCCGCCCAGTAAAAGGGCCAGGATTGGCGAGCCGAGCATCACGTTTTTCGACGCAGACTTGACGGGCATTGTAACTCCTCATAACGACGCCCTTGTCATAACCCTGAAGATAGGCAAGTTCGACGTCAAGAGGGTGTTGATAGACTCTGGAAGTTCCTCGGAAATGATGTACTCTGACACTTTAAAATGGATGAGTCTTGGCCACAAGGACCTCACCAAGGTCAGGACACTCCTCATCGGATTCAACGGCTCGTTCGCTCTGCCCATAGGCAAAATCTCATTATTAGTTGTCACAGGTCCCTTCACCATCAACACCGAGTTTGTCGTGATTGATATGGACTCTCCCTATAATGTGATCATGGGACGAGCATGGCTGCATGCGTTGGGAGCGGTGCACTCCACTTATCACCAGAAACTTAAATTCGCCACGCTAGAGGGGATCATGGAGATCCAAGGGGACCAAGCGTCCACAAAAAATTATTTTTATTCAGTTGTTAGAGCGGGGCTTTCACCCAAGAAAAGGGGAGCGCACTGGAAGAGATCCTGAAAAAATAGCAATCACAGTCCGGACGTCCAGGAATGGATGACCCCCGGATTGACCCGACAGAACGATCGGTGGAAGACCTCTAAAAGGTGCCCTTGGTGGAGGATGAAGAGGAAAAATACTTTCTAGTTGGAACTGCGATGCCCACAGCCAAACAAGAGGAGATGATTGAGTTCCTGAGAGAAAATACAGACGTGTTCGCTTGGAATGCAATGGAAATGACGGGAGTGGACCCCGAAATAATCACACACAAGCTGCATGTTGACCCGGCGCACAAGTCAGTAAAACAGAAGCCATGACGCATGACCCGCACCACGCCCGCGCGGTCAACGAAGAGATTGATAAACTCCTGGAGGCCAACGCCGTTCAGGAAGTATAGTTCCCAGAATGGTTGTCTAACACGGTCTGCGCGAAGAAGAAGGGGAGAAAATGCCGTGTCTGCGTAGACTTCACTGATCTAAACAAGGCATGTCCCAAGGACGACTACCCCCTACCAAAGGTGGACCAGCTAGTGGATGCCACTACCAGATATGAACGTATGGACTTCTTGGATGCCCAAGCAGGATATCACCAGATCCCTTTCCATCCCCCGGATCAGGAAAAGATGGCGTTTATCACTCCAAAGGGAGTTTACTGTTACAAAGTGATGTCGTTTGGGCTAAAAAACGCCGGGGCAACATACCAAAGACTGATGAATCGGATGTTTAAAAAGCAGATCGGCAACACCATGGAGGTCTACATTGACGATATGCTGGTGAAGAGCAAACGAAGCTGTGACCACCTAGTAGATTTGACAGATACCTTCTCCACCTTCAGGGAGTACGGGCTAAAGTTGAACGCTGCAAAGTGCGTTTTCGGAGTAGAGTCGGGTAAATTTCTCGGATATCTAGTGAGTTAGCGAGGAGTTGAAGCTAACCCAGATCAGATTCAAGCGGTCCTAGACATTCGGAGTCCTCGAACTGTTTGAGAAGTTCAAAAGTTCACAGGGATGCTGGTAGCACTTAACCGTTTCGTCTCATGCTCCTCAGACAAATGCAAACCCTTTTTTGGAGCCATCAAGAGGGCTAGGAAAGATATATGGAGCCAGGGGTGCGAAGACGCCTTGGCTGGAATCAAGAAAATATCTCAGGACTCTCCTGACCCTATTCGTCCCTATCCAGGGGAAAATGTTCTTCTTGTACTTATCCGTATCAGAATTTGCCGTCAGCGGGGTACTTATTCGTGAGCATAAGCACCGTCAGAAATCGATTTATTACATAAGCAAGGCGCTCCTGGACGCAGAGACATGATATCTGCCCCTAGAGAAACTGGCTCTATCCCTGGTCATAACTGTAAGAAAACTAAGGCATTATTTTCAGGCGCACCCAATTACCGTCCTTACCGATTAGCCCTTAAAGGCCATTTTGAGGAAGGCAGACCTCTCCGGAAGGATTTTCAAGTGGGCAATGGAGCTGGGGGAACACGACATTCATTTTAAACCTCGAACCGCTATAAAAGGTCAAGTGTTGGCGGACTTCATAGCAGAGTTTTCAAGGGAACATCCCGTTCCAGAAAGACCGTCTCCTCCCGGCATAGCGTCCCCAATGAATTGTGAGGGATCACCATGGCTTTTATGTGTGGACGGTTCGTCAAACAGTAAGGGGTCCGGGATCGGTATCTTGCTAGTCTCTCCAGATGGGATGATCGCGGGGCAGGCCGTTCGACTGGGATTCAAAGCATCCAATAATGAAGCTGAGTATGAGGCTCTCATCTCAGGACTTCGGTTAGCTAAGGCAACTGGGGTTACGGACTTGATCGTACATTGCGATTCCATGCTAGTAGTCAACCAAGTTAACGGAGAATTTGAGACAAGGGACCCTAGGATGAAGACTTACCATCAGAAGGCGACGACTGTAATCCACAAATTCGGAAAGATCGAAATCAAGAAAGTGTCTCGAGACAAGAACGCGCATGCCGATGCCCTAGCTTGCCTAGCCTTGGCATTGGAATCCTGTTAGTCGCGCAGAATCACCATAGAATACCTTCCCACCTCCTGCATAGACCAAACCCTTGAGGCAATGGCCGTCCAAGACACAAACAAGCCGCCCAGCTGGATTGATCCCTTTTTCAGGTTCCTAATAACAGGAGACCTCCCGAAGTGTTCAAAGGAAGCCAGGAAGATAAAACTTAAAGTCCTGAGATTTTGGGTCTCTCCGGATCAGAAGCTATATCGGAGGTCTTTCTCAGGACCTTACCTACTATGCGTCCAGGAGGATCAGGTGGAAGACCTCCTCTATGAGGTACACGAAGGAATATACGGGGGGCACTCTGGGGGGCGATCCATGACACACAGCATCATGTCTCAAGAACATTGGTGGCCGCGGATGCAAAGGGACGCACACGCATATGTCCAAAAATGCGACCAATGTCAGAAGGCACAAGAAGGCAGAAGACACACCCAATGGGGAATGGGCGCGTGGCATATTGTGTCACATCAGAGATAAAAAGATCGGATGCCCTTGTTGACATACGACTTGAAAAAATAAGCATTTAATTATACCATTCCCTTGATGAGACAGTATTTAATGCGGTAAGGCTCAGAAGTGAAAGGTAATAAATGTCTCTAAGATTGGACATTTATTAAATCTTTGCCGAAAGGAGCTCATTAAACAGTTGGCAGGCCGATGATGCAGCCTTAGTTGCTCGGGATCCCGAGCAGTTAAAAGAGAAAACATTCCTCTTAGAAATCAGTGCGCACGTTGCCCATATCTAATGATCACCTACTAACCACACTGACAGCAATCATGAGTTTTTGAGGTATAAATACTCCTCACAAAAGGCAAGACGATATGCAACGAAAAACCTTTTCTCAAATCTATACTCAGTGTTTTCTTCTTCCCCTCTCTCAAAAACTGACTCGATCGTCGGAGGGGATACGCCGAAAAACACTCCGGCGCCCTTCTAACTTGTCTTTCTCTATTCCAGGAACCTCCCTCAGCATTCCTGGGCCACTCCCTTGATCCACGAAAGTCACTCATTACCGTTCCAAGCCACCAACGGATCTCAGCCTGCTCCAAATAGTAAGGTCGACCATTTGATTAACTCACTCGAGTTCACCACGGAAGAGATCTGTTCTCGTATTTATATTGTGTAAGATCCTGCACACACAGTCGGTACAAACTTAGACACTTTGTAACAAAAAAAAATGTCTAAAAAAGATTTTTTATGCAACCTTTTTTAACGCTGGCTCTTGTTACACATTGCTCCAGGGTATATAAATAGCATATGTGTAAAATAAATAACCCGACCCTGGGCGGTGAGTGGGTTGTGGCTAGCGCGGGTGGTTGTGTTAAGTATTGTTTAATGCTCTGGATATTGTCCTGGACTTGATCCCATACTTTTTTAATCCCTTTCTTCATTAGACGTGAAAACGGTTGACACTTCCTAATAGGTCCGAGATAATATGGATTCATCGATTAACTTATCGAATCTTGGCTTGCTGTTTTCTAAATCTATAATAATAGAACAATTAAGTCTTAAGATCATTCTGCAATTCAAACCTTTTAAGCTTCTGTGAACGATGTCCTGGCAAAGGGATGCATCTGGAAGATAGGGGATGGAGTAGACGTTAGATGCTGGGAAGACCCTTGGATATCAAGACATCTTCGAATTCAAAGTATGGGCCAAAGCTGTACACTGAGAGTACAAAAGCTCACTCAACAGCCTCACAAAAGATGGAATTTTGAACTCATCCACAGTGAGATGAAATACAGCAACATGATATTCTAAGATGGTTGCTATACATAGTCAGGAGTGGTTACCATCTGCGGAGAGGAGGGAGAAGGAAGCTAACTCAGAACCCAACATGTCCAATCTGCAGAAAGGAGGAAGAAACAGTGGAGCATCTACTTTTGTTATGCCCGTGGACCATGGTAGTATGGAAGAAATCTCTGTTTGGATTTATCATCGATAGATGTGAAATTTCAAGAATCGAAGTCTGGCTTCTGTAAAAACTCGAGGGGTTGGTAGGAATAACCAATATTGAACAACGTGGACAGCCTATGCTTGCTTTCATACGTTGGTTCATCCGGAAAGCATGCAACGAATGGATTTTCCAACACCACCAACAAAGCTGCAATAGAGTACTTTCTCAAGCTATAGCAGCCACTGCAGAGATATCTCAAGCAATTGCAAAAGAAGACAACAATACATTCACAACTGAATTCGATACTTTGTGGACTCCCCCACCAAGGGGATAGGTCACGATTAATTCTGATGGAGTCGGCTATAAGGAGAATAGGAAAGCGTCATATGGAACCGTGGTATGCAACCATGAGGGACAATTGATTAATGGAGCTTTTGCAGTGATTACAGTGTCTTCACCATTAGCAGCTGAAGCGTGCGTTGTGAGAAAACCTTGTAGACTTGCGGTGGACAAGGGTTATCTGGCTGTGATTTTGGAACAGATATGCTAGATGACCAAATTTTTGGACCAATTTTGGAATCAGATTCAAAGGTCTTCATGGGCTCTCTTATGCAAGGACCAAATGCAATCATCAGGTATATCGAAGCTATCCAACAGGATATATGGCAATATGCAATGCAATTATCCAATGTTAGACAAAGATTTACAAAGAGATTCCGTAATTAAGCAACCATCACACATGCTAGCTATGCAATCCAGACAAGGCACTCTTCCACCCTACTGGATTACATCAGCTCCAATGCAGCTGATGCAAATCATACTCAAAGAGATTAGAATAGAAATAGGGTGATTTTACACTATAAAAATCACGTTTTTTTTTATCGTTTTTGATTAAATGAAAATTGATACTTTGACCCAAAAAAAAGCTTCTGTGACTTGAGTGCTAACCCCTAATTAGCATGGCCACTTAGATCTAAAGTCAAAAACAATTAATTGAGGTTTTGCATTTGGTTAATCAAAAATGTAATGAAAGTCGATATTGTACTTTACTTGAAAGAGATCCTACGTCAATAGTGATTCCTTCCTATAGAAGAGATGGTAATCCAATTGATTGACGACTATACCAGGAAGAATTGACTGCTTAAGACCTCCATTTCTCTAACAGACCCACTTATCTGCGAGGCAAATTTACGATGTTCAAAAAATTGTAAATCTTTTAGAAGCTCTCAGAAAGTAATGTAAATATACATGCAATGTATATTTAGATGAATTACAGATTTTCCCAAGAATTCATCTAAGTATCCCAAATCATAACAACTGCTATAACTCCCACGCCAATAACCACAGCAAGCAACTTATAAAATGGGGTATCAAAATAACAATGAGCTTGCGGTTTAAACCCTTTTGCTATGAGATGGTTAATGGCAACATAGACGAAAACACCACAGGCAAGTCCCATTGAGATGGCATAAATCCAATTAGCTGTAGGACCTTGAGTCGTGGCGTCAATGGCGATGCCTATTCCCACTCCCACTGGGCTTGAAATGGCGAATGCGAAAGAGTAAGAAGCTGTTGATAGAAATGGCCTCTTTGGTATCATTCTCAGCAGTGCAATCCCCATGGATATGGCTGCGAAGATCTTGTGCAAGGATATTGTCCACAGGTTTCTCCATGCATTACCCTTGGTATCTGAGAACAGTATTATATAAGCAATTCAAGCTCAGCGCATTACTTTGAGTTTGAGCAACATCCAAAGGTGATACAATAATTAAAGGATGATTATATACATGCACATCAAATTTGCGTTGTAACCACTAGTCCAAAAGGCACCAGATTGGACAATTCAATCAAGTTAACAAAACAATAATGTTTTGTTATATATCTTTCTTTCATTAATGCAGAAAGAAGAAAAATTACATAATGGTTAGATTTCAAACTACACTCCATCAGATTCTTAATCATACTTTCAGAGGCTTTCATATGTTACTGAAAATGCTAAAACGTCAATCAAGGAGAGTTGGTACGACTAATACTACTTCCATTCTGTTCAAGTTGAATTTCGTGATTAGCCAAAAGGCCCAAAACAATATTCAAGTTAGATAATATGCAAGAATGGGTTCAGTGATCGAACAAGAAGGGAGACGTAAAAGTATGTAGTACTTGATGTTAAGTTTGAGTCTTATAAATGCATTCATTGCAAATGGAATACAGTCAAAACTAAGTTGCTAGCAAACTGATCTACCTTGAAAAACACAAGAATTGATCTATACTCGCTTACCTGCTACTCCAACAGCAATACCCTCAAAAACCGAATGGAAACACAAGGCAAGAATGAGAAGTATGCTGTCCCCCACTGACTTTGTCGACACAAATACTGGATTGAGATCCATTTCCATATCCTCTGCACGACCCTGAACCGTCACGTCTCCTCCTCCTGTCTCCACTTTAGCCTCTCTCTGAACGCCCTTCACCACATAGGCCACCACACAGTCACCCAACATAGTGAGAAGATAACCTGCGGAAGCCAACATGAATGAAAAAGGGTAACTTTTCGTCGTAAGACCTCCAAAGGTTGACGTTGAATCGCTCAAGAAATGCATCAGTGCGGTGCCCAAAAACACCCCACCAGCAAACTGAGTGCCCAACAGAAGAAAGCTCTCGTTCCATCGGTAGAAATAAGGCGAGACGCCACCGGCGAAAGTGCTGACAAATAGAATGATTAAACACCAGATTTTCACCAGAATTAAGCCTTTTGAATGCAAATCTGGGGTGGTGGTGGTGCTGCTGTCGTGTTCAATGCCTCCATGACCTATGATCTTGGAGAATTGGAGGGATAAGAGGAGAGCTATGATCAAGTATGTTGACTTGAGGGTTTGGAAAGAGGCCATGAATGATCTTTTGCAGGAACTTTCTTGGTCTATTCAAATTGAATTAGTTATGTTACTTATAAACATATGACCTCCACATCTTCTTCTTTACAGTACAGTTTTGACTTTACAAATGTTTGTGCTACACATCAGTTGTACAGAAGCGGCCATTGGACCTTCCTCGGGCCAGACCAAGCCATTTAAAAAAATATTCTGATTTTAATATAATTCGAATGAAATCAACTATAAATTAATAACGATTGGAAAATACTTCGCAAGCATGTTATATGAAGAATTTCTATACATAATCAAATGATTATATTTTGGAAAACTTACACTCAAACTTCTTAAGATTTGTCGCATAATCACGTAGACCCTGACATCTAAAATATTATACATCGATCCTTTAACATTTAAAATATTACACACAAATCCCCTAAAATTTGTACGCACGTGACGCAAAAATCCCTCGTCTGTTAGTATATCCATTAGTTAATTGCATCCAAACCTCTAATATTTGAAGCGTGTAATACTTAAACTGCTCAAGTTTAAAATATTATATTTAAACTAAAAATATTCCAATTAAATATAGAATATCAAATATTTTAAATTTTATAACAAAAATTCATGTTCGATTATGTCATTTACTTAAATAAAATCAAATTATAAAAATTTGTTTTTTCTTAAAAAAAAATAATAATTAATATTGTTGATGACAAAATTTGGACCACCTCCACATCAATTTGTTGAAATTTGATCACTTGAAGAAGAAGTCAAAGGTTGGAGGGGAGGTTCTGGGTTAACTCTCCGATGCCTAAGTCACTAAATAACTCAAAGGTATGAATTACGTTTAAAAGGAAGGAATGACATATTTGGAGTAGGGAATGAAAGTCTATTCCCTAGTGGTCTGTGACTCATTATCTTCGGTTGAACAAAAAAGATTTAATCTTGTGAAATCGTAGCATTGGCAAAACCTGCCAACCTGCCCAGAGTTTGACCTTCTCCAGCCTTAGAAGAAAACCCGACTTTCCTTCCTTCCCCCATCGGCCAAGAAGACTGGGAGGAAGATGATCAAAATCACATGTATGGCAGTTGTTGGAACAAACTTCGAAGCCAAAAGGTACATATTGCCCATTGAGAAAAATTCACCACTGCTACCTCTCATAGGAGTCTAGGCTGTGTCTCAGTCTTAGTGTGGCTGATCATCCTCTCGGACCAGTGACTGATTATTGCTTTGGTAAGCTATCACCTCATCAACTAGCTAATCAGACGCAAGCCCCTCCTCGGACAGATTCCTCTTTTTGCAACTGTTTTTAGCTGTTGTTCTCCTCTCAATGGCAGATTTTTACGCGTTACTCACCCGTCCGCCATTAGATTCACCGTTTTTCGTCTGACTTGTATGTGTTAAGTACGCCACCATCTTGGACTAAATGAACTTTTCACTTTAGGTCAATTTTTTCATCGTCAAGTATGAATATATGAACTAAGCCTAATCAACACATTTGCATATTCAATGGTATTATCCATTGACAAAAAACCCAAACAAAAATCTAATTTTTTGAGAAAAAAGTAATTAGTATAAATATATAAAATAATTCAATTCAACACTTATTTCCATACAATAATATTGTCTATTGAAATAAAACTAAAAACGCAAACAAATGATTAAATTGTAATTGACATAATATATTTTATGTTTAATTAAGGTAATTTGATTGTTTAATAGATTCTGTTAGTTTCGTAATTAATAAGGGATCAATATAATGTTCAAACTAAAGCGGTTTGAGTGTTTTGAGTCTATAAATTTGAGGGGGTCTAAGTGATATACATGTATAAACTTTAAAAAGTCTGTGTATAATATTTCAAATGTCAAATGATTTAAGTGATTAAGTGACAAATCTCAGGTATTTAGGTGTAATTTTTCTTAATATTTTTGAGCAATTTACACTTTAACCCCCTCAACTATGACTATTTTTTACATTGCCTCTTAACTATTGTATTTTTTATATTACACTTTCAATTATGTGATTAGTTTCACATCATCTTAATTATTGACATCTGTTCCAAATTTGATGAGAAGTTGTATCGTTCTACCCCCCAAACTATCAAATTTTTTTCACTTACACGTTGGTAATTTATATCCAAAAAGATAGCATACGTTTACGTTTAGTGCAACGTGAAATAATTCAAGTAGTTGAGGAGCACCGTGAAAAATTCAATAGTTCAAATAGCAAAGTGAAAACGAGAACATAGTTAAGGGGGTCAAAATATAATTTGTCCATTATTTTTTCTATTTATGCAATGAAATGATTTTAATTGTCCTGTATTTTAAAGTATTGAGAGACTTCTAATAAACTATATTATCTTTTGTTTAGAATATACCCATATAAATTTTCTTTGTATCACTCACTATTCCATACATTCTTTTCACATTTCTTCTACAATTTTTTATTTTTTTTGGTTAAGTTACAATTTTTTTATAGGGCGTTTAAATTTACGTTGATTATTTCTTTGAGTTTGGATAATAATCATCATAGTTTGCGAGAATTTAAAACATGTTTCTTAAGAAATAATGGTGATTGACTTTTACGAGATACAAAAAATGTTGAATCAAAATTTTTTAATTATCTAAAATTAAACTCAATCGTTGAATATAGAATATTTGTGTCACCAAAATCCTCTTGAGAGTGAAGAGTATTATCATGACGATGGAGGCAATGACCGAGAAATCATGTTGATGACTTATATATATAGCAGGGACAGAACTCTTATTCCTGAATGACGTTATAGTTTACATTCTGAAGAGCTTGTTATCGTGGTCCTCCTCGAGACTTGATTAATGGTCATACCCTATAGCAGGGACAGAACTCTGAGTAGGCCTAGGGGCCATGCCCTTCTCAAATTTTGAAAATTTTCCTTGTCCTCTCTATATTTTTAAATAAATTTATTGTTAACCTCTAGTTTTTTCAAATACTCAATAATTAAGTATTTTATTTAAAGATTATTTGATAACATAACTTAAGATTTAAAATTGAAGACATTAAGTATTTAATGAATTAAACTCGTTAATAACATAAAATTCATATCACTTAACACCTAAAATTTTAAATAACAAGCCACCTACTTATCACTTAATGCTGAAAATATTATTCAATAATGATTTTATTAATTCCTTATAATGGACAAATATACATTCAATGCATTTTACACTCTTAACTTTTCAGTATCCACTACCACCACCACTATTGTGCTGCCACTGTCACCACCACTACCATTGTGTTGCCGCTGTCACTACCATCATTGTGCAATCTCCACACCACCACCACTATTGTACCACTGCTGCTAACACTATCACCACCGCCGTCCGCCACCACCATTGTGTCGTCGTCACTACTACCATTATGCCATCACCACTATTGTGTCGCCACCACCATTGCGTCATCGTCACCACCATCATTGTGTCACCGCCACTTCCACTATCATTGTGTTGCTGCTACCACCACCGCCATTGTGTTACCACCACCATCATCACAACTGTCGTCACCACTACTACCATTATGCCACCATCATTATTATGTCATTCCCACCACCATTACTATTGTACCACCATCGTCGCCACCATCATTGTAGGCTGCCGCCACCACACAACTGCCTCCACCATTGTGTCGCCACCATTACTACCATTATGTCACCACCACCACCACTACTAGCACCATTATTGTGTCGTCGCCACACCACTACCATTATGACACCATCGCCACCATCATTATTGTGTCACTGTCACCATTACCATTGTGTTGTCGTTGTCGCTATCATCACCACCACCACCACCATTGTGATGGTGGTGGTAGGAATAATGTAGTTACGTGGATGGTTAAAGCGAAGGGCAAAATAATAATAATAATAATTTTTAGACTTTAGCACTTTATATTTATCAAACAGTTTGATTTAATTCAATACTTAAATTTCAGTTGATACAAACAGTCTACGAATTAAAAAATTAAGCATTCAACACTTAAAATTCAACATTCAGTTTTCAATGTTTAACTTTCAATTTTATCAAACATCACCTTATTATATTAAAAAAGATCAATGACTTAATATTTAGTAACCATTTAAGATGTAATCACATTGATTAGTGTCACTCGTACTCACAAAGACACTTGTTGGATTATTTTGATGATTGTAGAAAAAAAAAAAGTATCTTTTTCTTTTTAAAAAAAAATAGGGATACAAATATAATTTATATCAAAAATAGTTTGTTGACTTATAATTCATTTTTATTGTGATATCATATGAAATTAATATTTGCGACCCATAATTTATTTATAGACATAAGGTTTAGATTATAAATACGAAAAAAAGATGACGATAATATTATCACAAATAAATCTTTATGATGAAATGATTCAATTTTTGAGTTTTGTGCACAAAATTAATTTTTTCGACGGCATTGCATAAAAATTAAATTTAAAGCTTCTTTATAAATAAAATTTTATCATTAACGATGACCATTGAATAACCTCATGAAATTAATTTTTGCATATGTCGTTGTTTGCCTCCCTCAAGATAAAATCTTGGTTTTGTCCCTCCTATATAGATACAAGTCGCTGATTCTATTTATTAATTTATAATTGGTTGAAGATACCATGGGTTAGAGAATCTCTAATTCTTTCCCTTTTTTAAATTTAAATTTGGATAAAATATTCTTTAATACTAGACTCATATTCTTAACAAATAAAAAGAGACTCATTTTTTTTTACTCAAATTTTTAATGGTAAGATTACACCATCCTTTAAAGATCCAATGATCATATTTTACTATTTTTTAAATATAAGTTTATCCTCATTTAAATTTTGATTTTTTTTCATTTAAATTTGAGTTTCTCCACCAGAGAGGTCTAATACCAATTCAAGATTTTTACTCAATTTTTTTTTTACTCAAATTTAGGTAAGAATTTAAGTTTCTATTAAAGATGGTCTTAATGATAATTTGGTATCACTATTGTGTTGAATATTTTCTCAAAAGAAAGAGGGAAAAGAGATGGACAAAAATTGTAGTTGCCCAAAGAAGCAAACATGTGTTTTTTTACTTATTTAACTTTAAGGGGTAGCTCAAGTGATAACAAGAACGAGCTATAAATTTAGACGTTCTAAATTCGAATATTGACAACCCCTTGAGGTCAGATCATGGGAGATTTATCCATCATGAATACCCTAAATCCAGCGTGGATGGTCTGTCTTTGACCAAATTGAGGAGATAAATAATCGAGGTGCACGTAAACTGACTCGAATACCACTAACTATTAAACTAAACAAAAAAAATTAAAGAGAAGAGACGCAATTTGGCCAATTTTGTATGACATCTCTCAACTTCCTAACTTCTCATTATAATCAATCAATGCTATATACTAAGCAAGAAATTGGTCTTCGTGTATTCATTAATTACACAAAGATGTATTTCAAAATGATAAAAAGATCCATTGAGTTTTGATTGTGATAACAAAATGACCCGACCCGTCCCAGTTAATTATATTAAATTGTCACAACGACATAATTATCATTAGATAAAAATAGGAGAAAGTAAAGAATTACATTTATTTATTTGTGTCGAATTTTTCCCTGTTCCTATAATACTCTTGACTGGTAGGAGATATTGTTAAGGAAAGTTTGTAGTAAATTCCAAAATTTGGAAAGAATGACTTTAATTGATATTAACTCTTGCTCTATTTCTTCTCATAATCGAAAATCATTTTGATTATGCATTTTTTGACTTTATGGTTGCCGTATAGTAAGAGAAATTATCATATTAACTAATACGAGATAATTTTGTATAAACGAATAAAATATAAGATTAAATATAGAATAAAAATAATACTCATTGTATTATAACTTAATGTTTAGTGAGACACTGGACAAGGGTGAGATGATAAGAGTGGTTTTCAGGTGGGTTTCGAATGGAGTTTTGTTTTTTCCTTAAAACTTTAATTGCTGGTGATGATCACCGGAACAATAAAGGGAAGAATTACATAATGGTCAACAAAGTCAAGTTCAAGCAAAAAAGCAATGCAGTGACTTAAAACATACCCTCAACTGTTCCCACACAAAAACTTAAAAGGCTCTACCAATAGAAAAAGCAATAAAGGATACATCATTTTATTCTCAAAATTCATTTGAGAGAATTTCTCACAAATAAACCAATTAATAACATGCATATTAAATTTAAAAAAAATTCCAACAATCACTAATTGATTTTGAATAGTGAGAAAACATAGCAAAAGGACAAAACTTACCAATTCCAACTAGGGCTGTTAGCCGAATTCGATCCAAGCCGAGCTTGAAAAGCTTGTTTCTTAATCTAGTTTTAAAAATTGTTCAAGTTTGACTCGTTTAGGAAATGAGCCGAGCCTGAACGAGCCAAACCCGAGTCGAACCCGAGCTGAGCCCGAGTATTTGCATATAAATGAGCCGAGCTTGTTGAGCTTGAGTTGAGCTTGTAGAACTTATTTTCTAAACAAGCCTAAAAATTTGTTCAAGTTCGAGTTCGTTTAGAAAATAAATTGAGCCTGAATGAGTCGAATTCAGACCAAGTTCGAATAGCTCAGTTTGATTAACGGCATAATTCCAACTACAACTCACATTTACTTCAAATCCTCCTTGGGTCTTGGGAATGTCCAGAGGAAACTTCAATTCTTGATATCCATCCCTTGAAACTGAGTGTCTGCCTTAAAGTTATTATTATTTTTTTTCTAAGTTGTCGCACAATCTTCTTTTGCTATTTGATCACATCCTTCTAAGGGATTAAGCTTTTGCTCTCTCATATAGGTTTTGCATATTCTCGCTATTGCATATGATTTTCTCGAACAACCTCTTTCATGTTTTCTATCTTAATCTAACATATGATATTGTTCACGAGGTGAAGTAATCATGGTGAGATTCAAAAATGGATACTATGGTAATGGAAGTGTTTTTGGATCCGAATAGAGATTTTGCATTGGATGATCCTATTATAAATTATAATTACCCAGTTCAATGTTTCAAAAGCAATCAAAGACCAACATCCTTGTCAACTTTGGGGAGTGTGGTATAGCCCCATCACTTGAGTCGTTTCATTGTCAGCATAACTTGCTGCCTTAATCTTATCACTTCTTCTGTTAAGCATAAATTTCCCTCAATAATAGGTGTAATTTTTTGACAGACCACACTCTAAGTTTGTTTAGCAACCTGCTAGTCAAGAGAGCTACGAGAATCTAAAAAGAATTGAGTGGGCACACACAAGCGCAAATCAATTACAAATTTATGATAGAATGTGATACAAACAACTCTCAAATGCAAAAATTGCATTCATCTAATAACATAAGACAACCCTAACAATAATATAGCAGTTTATTTGATAGAAATTTAGGTTCCTAAAAGAATAAACAGAGATGAATAGAGAGAGATAGAGACAAATCTATTATATATGATCCACATAATATACAAATCCAAAAACAACCAGACAAAATAGAAGTTGAAAGAAAACATGACGAGTTCATACTTGTTTGAAATGGATTGGGTCAAATCTACAACAATTAGAAAAATGAAGAAAGAAGAAAATCGTCAATATATCGCTGGTGATCGTCTAACTCTCCGGCATCATCCTCCTCAATGGTCACAAAAAACTGAAGAATAGTTGTTGACAGACTCATGAGAGAGTTATCGAGAAAGTCGACGGGTCAGAGAAAAAAAATGAGATAGAAGTGGTTTGACTAAAGTGATTTTGAATAAGCAAAAATCTTATATTTTAATTTTTACTATTAGGCTTATTTAAGTGGTAAAAAATAATTTTTATTTTTTTTAAAAGTACTTCTAATAAGTTATTCCAAACATTATTTTTTTTTTTATGAAAATACGTATGATAAGTTAAAGTTTAATAAACACTTTTTTTTAAGTGACCCCAAACACACTCTAATTAAATATTGATAATGAACTCATCAATTTAATCTAGTTATGTATGTTTTTGTTTAATTGATAGGCAAGATAGTAAACTATAACTTAATACAGTTTTATTGTATTATAATATACCATATCTTCAAATGGTATCAGAATTGATTCAATACTACAAATAGAATGCATTATTTGTATAAAAAACGAAATATTTTTAGCAAGCAAACGTAGTATAAAATTAAATTAAAAAATTTTAATTTGTTATAACTCATTAATACGTTCCTTAATGTTACAATTAAACGACCTAAAATATATCCTTATAAAAATATCTTTTACAGAAGTTAGGTAATCGGATTTTTTTTATTGTGAAAATTAATTTTTTGTGTTATTATTACCAAAACAGTATAAGAAAAAGCATCAAAGTTGTAGAATCTCCTTACCATATTTAAAGAAAAATCTAAGTACCGAAAATGCCGAATCCTAGGTTAAGACATTGTTGAATTGAATTATCGGATCAGGAGTTTAGATTTCGTCGTTCTTGGAGGGCACTTTAGACATTTCACTCAAAGGAAGTTACCACTAACACGAGTAGTCGCCCAACCTTAGCCAAAGTGCCTTAAGTAAGGCCAGTTCTCTGTTGGCTTCAAAACCAACCGAATCTAAAGTGTTTACGTGGCAGCCTGGGACTCTTCTTTTAGGGAACAAGAGCATAACATCTGTCACTATCACTCTGTCTTTCTCTCTCTACATCTCATCATTTTCTATGTCTATACCTATATCTATATCTATCTGCAATAAAGTCGGTCAATTAGCCTCCTATTATTAAGGGAAATTACTTATTTTTATTCATTTAACAATTTTTTATGTTAAAATTAGTTATTCTATTTAAAATCTCCGCAGCACTAGTTGGAAAACCAAAACCCTAAAAAGGGTTTCGCCGCCGGAATTGGTTTCCCATATCGCTTTTCTTACACACAACCCACCACCACTCTTCAGCTCACTGTTCTTTTACGTCCTCCGGCAACACCTTATTTTGTCGCGGTTTTCTGCAATTTCAATGTGAAATAATGTTGACAAACTCTAATTTATGGTTCTTCAATTGATGATGAAATAGTTGAATATTTATGGCTCTTTCATGGTTGATCAATCATATTTTTGGTTTGTTTGGTATAAAGAGATGTTCTTGTTTGAAGGTTGATGGCCAAAGATTGGGTTTTTAGGGGTTTAGATTATGAATTTTTCAGGCTGTAGTTTTCTATATATGAGTTCTTGAGTGTTCAGCTTATAGACTATGAAGTTTTGGTTTTGTAGGTTTTTTTGGGATTTTTAGGGGTTGTGGAATGAGTGAATAGGCGTGGTTTGTGAAGATGTTGTCTGAATTGGGTAGGAGACCAATGCTTGGAGATAATGAACATTCGTTTGGAGATGAATTTGAGAAGGAGATAGGAGTATTGCTTCGTGAACAGCGGCGACACGAAGCCGATGATCGTGAAAAGGAGCTGAACTTGTATAGAAGTGGGTCAGCCCCACCCACTGTTGAGGGTTCATTGAATGCAGTTGGTGGGTTGTTTAATCATGGTGGCGACGGCGGTGATAGCAGTGATGGTGCTGCCTTTTTGGAGTTTGCTCGGACTAAGAGTGGTAATGGGTTTATGTCTGAGGAGGAGCTTAGGTCTGATCCTGCTTATTTATCTTACTATTATTCGAATGTGAATCTAAACCCTAGGTTGCCACCACCTTTGTTGTCGAAGGAGGACTGGCGGTTTGCACAGAGGTTGCAAGGAGGAAGTTCAGCGATTGGAGATAGGAGGAAGGTGAATAGGAATGATACTGGTGCTGGTGGGATATCATTGTTTTCGATGCCACCAGGGTTTAGTTCGAAGAAACAAGATAGTGAGAATGACTCGCAGAAACTGCAAGTTTCAGCTGAATGGGGTGGCGATGGGCTAATTGGTTTGCCTGGGATAGGATTGGGTACCAGACAGAAGAGCCTTGCTCAAATATTTCAGGTGAATTTCTTGTATATTTACACTTCCATTTTTGTTTGTTTAATTCCATCTTTTAGTTTTGGGTACTTCCTGAGGTTGATTATGTATTACCGGATGTTCATTGATGATTGTTTGAATGACAAGAATTTATGACTTCTTCAATTGCCCATTGAAAATTATTGTTTGGGAGGAAATTTGACTTTTGTAGTGGTATCAAGTGCTAATTGAGGTATTTATTGGATGTGCAACCCTTGTACATGTGTTGTAAAGTGTTTTGGTGGGTAGAATCTCCATCTTATCAGCAACAACGGGTCTGTTGTTAGACAATTTATACATCTACTTATTAAAACTACATTAAAAACAAAAAAATTAAAACTACATTGGTTTCTGTTGGTTAATGGGAGTTTTTGGTTTGTTTTTCAATGTGCTGTGGTTTTTTGTTTGTTTTTAGGTGTGCTGTGGCTTTTTGTTATGATTATGGAGTGCCCTCATTTAGATTTGGAATTCCATTCTTTTATTCTCATCGATAACTTTTAGTAAAGGTACCACCAAGGGGTCAGGTGAGCTTTTGGGGGGGGCCGCAATAATTGCGAGCTTAGCCAGCATTGTGGTAGAAGGTATCATGGTGGCTTGGCTTTGGGGTGGTTTCTCTGGGAACAATGCCACCTTATATTATTTTTCACTCTTAATTATTCATTCCTCGTTTATTTTAATGGCCACCAGGCTACATTGCATCAATATAGATCAAATTATCCATTGGGTGTACATTCGAAGATAATTACCCTTGTTTTCTTTGGTTTCTTCTGGCAATCTATGCTATTGAATAGGTATTGTTGATCTTAGTTTGGACATGTTGACATGTCATACAGTACTGTTCCAGGATGGCATTCATTACAAATAAGATGCATGAACAAATATGAAATTAAAAACAATGGATGGTTCAGTTGTGGTGGCATATGTCATTGATGGCATGCATATCATTAATATTTGGTGTGTTGACCGGAACTGATCTTGTAATACTTTGACGATGCAATCTGCACCTTGCTCAAAGAGCAAGCCTTGTTTAAGAAAAAAGTGCAGTTGCGTCATGTGCCTTGTTGTTTGGGCTTCAAATAGTGAAGCACACTCAAGTGACAGCCTGAGACCCTGGAAGTATGTTTTATGTATTAGTTTTTATCTCGTGTTTGGCAAGCAGTATCATGACATCCTGTGGAGATAAATTTATTTGTTCATCACTGCTTCACTCCTCTTTTACACTGGACTCTGCTTATTTTGGAATCATTTCAGATCCTATTCCCCATTGAAGGTTATTCTACTGAAGTTTGAGTCGAGGGTATTATTCTGCACTTTGATATGATGTGACTGTGGAGGTGTTTGTTATGCTTGTTATGAACATATGTGAAATACAACTAACCTGAAGCTCTGTTATCTTGCTATTTTGAAGTTTGAACTCCATTCCTTCAAAATGACAAAACTCTTTCCATGTGATGTCAGATACATATTATCAATATGTCTTTATAGTGCTTATTGTTTTCTTTCAACTTTTCTCCTTTTCAATTTTGTTAGTTGAACATTGGGCCTCATGGTTTGATTCTTGTGCCTAAACTTGGAAATTATGGTTGACAGAGATGATAACTCTAGCCATCCCCAGGGGGGTGGTGTATCAAGTAGCAATGGAGACATGGCTAAGCATGTGATCTAAGACATTGCAGATTTGAGTCTGATGTTTAATGTTTATTGTTCCATATTGTTACCTAATTGAATAAATATGTTCTTGGCCAATCTGATGGGATGTGATTTTGACCTTGCCAATATACAAACTTGAGTTGTCCTTAGTGGACAACATGTGTTGAGCTTCAAATTGATCCAAGATGCGTGAGTTGCTGTCCTACTGTGCTGACATAGTTGTAATTTTAACAGGCAGGAACGTGTTCTTATACAATAATATTATTACCATTTTCTATGTTCTTTGTTGAATGTGAGTTCCCTGCTCTCCCTTCCGCCTGATTATGTTTTTTTTTTTTTAATATGAAGTTAAACCAGAAGAGCTCCTATTTTTATTAAATATTCTAAATAGTCCTCTCTAGTTTGTTGTTGTGCTTAACATATAGAGTATGTGCAGGATGATTTAAACCTTGCAACTCCTGCATCTAGACACCCTTCTCGTCCAGCTAGCCGTAGTGCTTTTGACGACAATGCTGAAATCTTAAATCCTGCTGAAACTGAGCTGGATCAACTGCATCGCAGTTTGGCAACTGTAGAGACTTTGCGATCTAATGCAAATGTTCAGAGTGTATCTGCTGCCCAACTTGTTGGCCAACCTGCATCGTATTCGTATGCTGCTGCTCTGGATGCTTCCCTGTCAAGAAGCACTACCCCTGATCCCCATCGCATTGCTAGAGCTCCTAGTCCTAGCCTTACTCCTATTGGCGCTGGGAGAGCAGGCAATTCAGAAAAGAGAGGTGTTAATAGTCCAATCTCTTTTAACAGTGTCTCCTCTAATGTTAGTGAGTCTGCAGATTTGGTAGCTGCATTATCTGGCATGAATCTGTCAAATGGTGTAATAGATGAAGAGAGGCATTTGGCATCTCAGATGGAACAAGATGTTGATGACCACAAGAAATATCTTTTCAATCTTCCAGGTGGTCAGAATAATGTGAAGCAACATTCATACCTAAAGAAATCTGAATCTGGGCAATTGCATATGTCTTCTGTGCCTCAGTCGGCAAACATTTCCTACTCCAACCCTAGTGCGAGCAATGGGGTTGGGTCACGCTTACGTGAACCTTCTCTCCAAGCAAAGCTTCACAAATCTGGTGTTTCTTTGAATAAGTCAGACCTAGAAGGATCTTCTGCCTCTCCTCTTCATGGTGGAGGCGGCTTACTTTCACACTATCAGCTTGTGGATGGTGCAAATTCTTCAATTTCAAACTATGGTTTAAGTGGTTACTCCATTAATCCAATGTCCACCCATCTTGGCAATAATAATCTTCCTCCTTTATTTGAAAATGCTGCTGCATCGGCTATGGCTGCCCCTGGAATGGACCCAAGATTGTTGTTGGGATCAAATTTAAACTCTGCAGCACCAGAACAGAATTTGAACCGAATCGGGAACCAGATGGCAGGGAGTGCTCTCCAGACACCTTTTATGGATCCAATGTATCTTCAGTATTTGAGAACAGCTGAGTATGCAGCACAGTTCGCAGCTATTAATGATCCTTCTATGGATAGAAATTATCTGGGTAATTCATATATGGACTTACTTCAGCAAGCTTACCTTGGAGCTCTTCCGTCTCCTCAGAAATCACAATATGGTGTTCCCTTGGTTAGCAAGACTAGTGGTTCAAATCATCATGGTTATTATGGAAATCCTGCATTTGGAGTTGGCTTGGCATACCCTGGCAGTCCCTTGGCAAGTCCTGTCTTTCCTAACTCTCCTGTAGCCCCAGGTAGCCCTATGAGGCATAGTGAATTCAACATGCGGTTTCCTTCCGGGATGAGAAACTTAGCTGGGGGTGTCATGGGACCCTGGCACTTAGATAATATGGACAGTAGCTTTGCGTCCTCTCTTCTGGAAGAGTTTAAGAGCAATAAGACCAAGTGTTTTGAACTTTCAGAAATAGCCGGCCATGTGGTTGAGTTCAGGTTTGTATTGTTCAAAATTATTTTTGTGCTTTACTGTTCAGCAATTCTGAAATCTAAACATTTAATTTAACGTCTATGATCAGTGCTGATCAGTATGGGAGCCGATTCATTCAACAAAAACTTGAAACTGCCACAACTGAGGAGAAAATCATGGTTTACCAGGAAATTATTCCTCAAGCTCTTACTTTGATGACTGATGTGTTTGGTAATTATGTGATCCAGAAGGTATATGAACTTCTGACTCTTTTCTGTGAAGGACATATGTTATGTGTGTCCACATTTCCACACACGTCCTTATGCTTGTCCTCTTCAGTTTATTTTCTGTGATTAATGATTGTGAGTTGGCTTCAGTTCTTTGAGCACGGAATGGCAACCCAGAGGAGAGAATTGGCTACCAAACTTTTTGGGCATGTATTAACACTTAGTCTTCAAATGTATGGTTGCCGAGTGATACAGAAGGTAACAGCAGCTTTAAAACTGAATTGCATTTCAATATTCCCAAGTCGCAATTTCTTCACACATGTATCTTATGATCTGCTACTCTGCCAGTAATATTATATAATCTCATCGTTATATTCAATGCTGACCCACATATATGTTCTGTGGATATGGATGGGGATATTAGTTTCTAAATTTGCTACCCTGTAAAATTTCATTTAGGAGACAAAATCCCACTCACAACAGTTCTTAGGTTAGTGAGACATCACTTGCAGCAATTATGGTGTTTGTCCATTGAACTTCCAAAATAAAATAAAAAAAGATTTTTCTGTTTGGAAGGAGGTAAGAACTTCTTCCTTTACTAGACATTTGCAATCTGCTATATGGTTGATACAAAATTCATATTCAAATGTGGTCTCCTGGTCTCTTTACTGCCCGGTTACACAAATTACAATGCTATACCATGACTAAGTGGTTCTGATTTGGTAATAGCTGTAGTTAGTGGCCTGTTTTCAACTTTTATCAATCTGCTATAGGTTATTGAACTCATGCTGATGTGATTTCAAGCAAGTACTCCTGTTTTCAACTTTTATCAATCTGTTATAGCTCATTGAACTCATGCTGCTGAGATTCAAGCAAGTGCTCCTGTTTTGCTAATAATAGACTCTGTTTAACCATTTAGGCAATAGAAGTGGTTGATTTGGACCAGAAGATTAAAATGGTTGAAGAGCTTGATGATCATGTCATGCGCTGTGTACGTGATCAGAATGGGAACCACGTCATCCAAAAGTGTATCGAATGTGTTCCTGAAGACCATATTCAATTCATTGTCTCAATATTTTTCGATCAAGTTGTGACTCTTTCTACCCATCCATATGGTTGCCGTGTGATACAGGTTGGGGAAGGGTACATCTAATTGTTAGTCTTTTCATGATTTAGACTTGTATATAAAAGCAGATAAAAATTGTGTATTCTATGATGATGTCTTTCGTTTGATAGAGAGTGCTAGAGCACTGTGTGGACCCAAAAACCCAGAGTAAAGTGATGGACGAGGTTCTAGGGGCTGTAAGTCTGTTGGCACAAGATCAATATGGCAATTATGTTATTCAGGTTTGTATCTTATCCGGAAAAAATTTATAGTATGGGCTTGGATGCTGCTGTCATCAATATTTCATATATCTAGCTATGTTGAAGTCATAGATGTTTTGATATCTTTAAAGCTATGTGCCTTTATTCAATGCTTGTGTGGTATAGTGAAATTCGTAGGCTATTCACTTAGGGTATGTTTGTTTGCAGTATTAAATTTGGGTGGTATTAGAAATCATTTTCATTTCACTACTATCCAATAGTATACTATACTCGGTCTTAAACTTATATCCATCCTTCCCCTTGTTTGTTTGTTCAATAGGTATTATAGTGGGTCTCACAAACAACCATCTATTCTATCACATCTTATATAACAAATATATCATTTTACCCTTAACATCTTTCATTCCATTTTACCCTTAACCATCTATACAAGGAAGAAATTTAAAATAATTTTTAAAAAAAAATCGATAACACCATACACTTAAACATAATATAAGGTAAAATTTAAAATAATTTTTTTTAAAAAAAACCGGTAACACCGTACGCTTAAACATAATACAAGAAAAAAATTCAAAATAATTTTAAAAAAAAAATAAAAAAAATGGTAATACCGTACGCTTAAACATAATACAAAGAAAAATTTCAAAATAATTGTTTTTAAAAATAATTAAAAAAAAAATCGGTGACACCGTACGCTTAAACATAATATAAGGAAAAAATTTAAAATAATTTTTTAAAAAAAATTAAAAAAAAAATTAGTGACACTGTTCGCTTCAAAATAATTTTTTTAAAAAAAATTTACAAAAAAAAACCGGTAACACTGTAAGCTTAAATATAATATAAAGAAAAATTCAAAGTAAATTTTTTATATGTGAACTCTTCACATAGGAGGGCATTTGTGTCATTTTATTCGCTTATACCGTCTTTGCACTTGTATCGGGAAGATAATAGCACCTGGTAGGTGGTATTGCTTAGTATCATATAAAAGGCATTAAAGTCACTGTTCACACCGGGTTGGTACTACGACCCGGAAAATAATATCGAGCAAAAAATGTCAAACAAACAAAATATAAAGTAGGCCCCACGTACTATTTCTCTAATACCACCCCCTTATACCACCCATATCCCGAAAACAAACAGCCCTTAATGAACAGGTCTTGCTACTAGATGAGATTCAGGGTTTGGAATTTGTTTTACTCATTTATTTATAAACTGCATGTAAAACATTAAACAACTCTTTGGGCAGTAGCATTGTTTAACTGTATCTTCAGGTGGCATTTTTCTGAGCACCTTCATTTGAATGATGGAACCATTTTCCCTTGATAGAGCTCTAACCAACTCGAATATATGGTTTTGTGACTGTAAAGTTGGGTATTATATCTAATTTGTTATACTTTACGGTTCCTAGAGGGGTGTTGTGCATGTGAGCATGCATCCATGCTTGAATGATAGTTACACGCACAGTCATCTGTCTTATTTTGATGTCACCAATTGAAGCCACTCATTTTGCCTCCAGTTGTGGACTTGATACATGTTTGTTCTATATGGGATGTATGTCATGGGCCTCATGTCACCTCCTTTTGCTCCTCTATGTTGAATCTTCTGTTGATCTTCTTTATTTGATATTGACAGCATGTACTGGAGCAAGGAAGACCACATGAGCGGTCTGCTATAATTCAGGAATTAGCGGGGAAGATAGTTCAGATGAGTCAGCAGAAGTTTGCCTCCAATGTTGTGGAGAAGTGCTTAACTTTTGGTGATCCTACTGAACGTCAACTCCTGGTGAGTGAGATGCTTGGCACAACAGATGAAAATGAGCCTCTTCAGGTTTGTCAAAGCTCCATATTCTTTCTGAATGCATGAAGCAAATATTATGGGAGATTGTTTCATGATTATATTTACGTATTGTCCCTTTCTTTGCTATTGTTATGCATCATTATCATATTGCAGCTTTAAAGTTTCTGAATTATTTTGCTTTTGAGTAGATCAGTAAAGCTGGAGTCACCATCCGTGTGTGTGTGTGCGCATGCCCCATGGTTCCAATCCAAATGAGTTAATTGGTTGCTTTTGCTATCTAATGCATTGTTTTAAGTGTTAAAATGCCCAAGTTGTGAGGCACTTTGCCCCCACTTACGATTTTTCATGAACATGGGTGGATCTACACTGGCCCACCCACAGATGTTGTCGAAAAACTATATATATATGTGTGTGTATGACTCGTGTATTTCTATGAAATATTTCTCAACTATATTTGGTTATGCCCATCCTAACACTTTCGAATGGATCCATACGTAAATGACTATCACTTTGTTACGGATATGCTTCGAACACATTCAAATTAGTTTTTGAAACATCGGAGGTCATTTTGTGTTTTTAAAAAATTACGAGATCATGTAGTTGTATAAAAATTAAGATTTTTGTATAATAAAATAGAGGATCATTCTGTAAGTACATAAAGCACAGGGACATTAAATAAAACACAAAATATTGAGACTTGAAAAAACTCCATATACAAACGAAATGAAGGGCGTATTGAGGTAGTTAGAGAGAAATCTAGACAGAAAACGTGATTGGCACAGTTGTGGGAACTGTTGACTAGTTGTGTCTTTCATTTATATAAGGTTCAATGAGTCACTGACAACACTATGCACGGCTTTTTTTCCCCATTTTTGACGACATTTGACCCTTGTATCCATTTTTTTTCCTTGTGTAGCTTGTTTTCTTGTTCTAATTGTGTTTTTTGATAATACGAAATATGATTGATCCGTATTTTTGTTGGTTTGTACTCTTAACTCCAATGCGAAATTGCTTGCAATTGATCTGGTTGGTCGTTTTTTCCCTACAATTGGCCTGTATATAAGTAAATACATATGTATCATTTAATTTTTTTTCATTGGAAAATTTTGATTAAAGCATGTAGTTAAAAGTGCCCAACCCATGATTGAACTCCTGGCGTAAAAGTAAATATAAATGTGTCTTATTATTTTTATTGACTGAAAATTTTTGATTAAAGCATGTAGCTTAAAAGGGCCCAACCCAGGATAATAACTCCTGGCTATGCTAATGTGCATACATATTACTCGTAGATCTTTTGTTTAGGGCCAGAAGGTGGGGATTTGGATTATTGGCTTATTGTGACATCTAATACTTTTAGGAAAAATGTGATGACATCATAGGTATTCTGGAATCTGGATACCATAAAAATCTGTATACAACCATGTTGTGCTTGACACTTCAGCAAACAATCAATTTGCACCATTTTCCAGAAGGGTATATGAGTGAGATAATAAATGGAAAATTCTATCCCGAAGGAAAGAAAGTGTGTTTTTTTTTATTAAGAGGTGCCACCATAGGGTGTTTAGTGTCGACCGGAGGTGTAGACAAGGTAGTTTCAAATGTTCCGTCAGAAGTAGAACTTCCTAGTTCCTATGTAGGCTACATTAATTGTGCTTTCTTATAGGTGTGGGGGCTCATCTTTTGTACTTTCTGATTGATGTTTATTCCTTTAGAGCGATAACAATTAAACTGGGAAACTAGTATATGTAGGTATGTTACGTGTAGCTTTGTATTGGGTGTCTATTTATGCAATGTATTGGAATATCTGAATTAGTGTTATCATTAAAACCAAATAGAGTTGCCTATAGTGTTTAGGGTAGAAGTTTTGTGTCTAACCATTTGGCTGATGCTGCTTGTGTAGACAGTGCTTTGGTTGCTTATCACATTGTTGGATATATATGTAAACTCATTTCTACTTTTCTTATTGTTATCTATTGTTTTGTATCCAGGCAATGATGAAAGATCAATTTGCAAATTATGTTGTACAGAAAGTATTGGAAACTTGTAATGATCAGCAACGTGAACTGATCCTCTCCCGGATAAAGGTTCATCTGAATGCACTGAAGAAATACACATATGGAAAGCATATCGTTGCTCGTGTAGAAAAACTTGTTGCCACTGGGGGTAGTTATTTCTTCCTTTGTGTTTCACCTATACAGATATTATTTTTTATCTTTTGCAATCATAAGAGGAAAATTTTATCCTATTGCAAATTTTTGGTGTAAGTTTTGTTCTGCCCTTCCTCACTATCGTATTGCTTCTTTAGGAAGTAGCACTTGTTACAAAAGCTTTTTTTTGCAGGGTAAATGTGTTTTCGTTTGTGGCAGTTTGAATTTAACTTGCTAACAGCTAAGAAATAAGTAAATAACTCACGTTTTATGAACTGCAACCTTTTTTTAAACCTTATTCTTTTTTTCCATAGTTGTAGGAATGCCATCCAAGATTCAATGGTGAATTTTAGAATTCCGAAATACCTTCACTGTTTTAAATCCGCCATTTGTAGAAGTGACTTGTGAATAAGAAACATTAATCTTCAACATATAACTAGCTCTCCAACCAGTCATTTCAATTGTGTGCAGAAAGGAGAATTGCTGCTCAGTCCCCACCGCCTGCTCAGACACTGTAGGAAAGAAAGAAGTTGTACAGCTAACTGAGGCTAGTTTGAGTCCCGGCATCTAGTGCTGTTGCTCTACCTATCTCTAAGAAAGGTATGGGCTTATTGCAAATAAAGTTGTTGCTTGTACACTGTACATTGTGTAGTTTACAGTTTATACATAAAATCTAGGCTCGGATGTTTGATGTTCCTTGATGCCCGTGCAGAGGAGATATAATGATGATACAAGTTTTTAAGGATGTAAAAATGATGAAAGGGTGAGGTAGTTTATAATGTAACGCTATTGTACAACTGTTGCCATGTTGAGAGTTGATGTTTTAGTTGAGGCTGAAATTTTCATATATGGTATTGACAATTTTCTGATGTGGCCAAGTATATGCTTAGGTCTCTTGATCTGTCTATACCCTGCTAGATTGTTTTGCTGTTTAATTCATGCATTTGGTAGATTTTCTCGGTGGATTGTTCTATGAAAATCTTCCCCCGCTTGTCTGTCTGTACTAGGATTCTGATGTTGATGGAATGATGTGGAAAAAATGAGAACTTTTTAAGGATGGTTCAAACCTAATCTGTTTCAGTAGGATTTTGGAAACAAATGGTTGTACCTGCCCAACTCCCCTTCCCATCCTTTTTGTCTATTCCCCTTGCCACAAAAAAAAAAAAAAAAATTGATTGGTGTAGCAACTATTTTTCCTTTTGTCAATCTTCATTGTAATATTGTAATTTCTGCCCCCAACTCTACGAAGCATATGGCATAGAAAAACACCAGGAAAATGTAATAGGTAACCCACATCAACGATCGATTTCTCTCTGAAACTTAAAAGAGTCCGCAGATGTGGCTTAGAAATTGTGCACGAAATAACTAAACCCACTTGTTAGAGCTCTGTTTGCAGCATCCATAGGTGGCGTAAAAAAACTCAGGATTGCTTCAACTTGAGCATAGCCTCTTGACAGGAACCAGGTTTGCATTTCATATAGTACCAAACAGTTTCCCACGAACTCATGGAATATGAAAGGTCCAAACTCCTCCTTCCCAAAAGATTCCAAATGGTAAAACTATTTAGCAGCCTGAGAGTAATGCAAAAATTTTTGCAAGTCTGAGTTGCCAACAATGATCACAGCTTTCAAGGCTAATTTTTTTTTTGTTCGACCAGTCACGGTGTTGAAATTAGTTTATGCGTATTTTGATTAATTTTTTCCTCAATTCAGTTAAAGGTAACGTCATCTTAGTGTATTATAAATTTCAAGGCTAACGAGGAAAAGCTAACAGTGAGTTCATTGAAGATTGAACATCATTTGTTCTCACCTAGGCTAATCAGTAAAAGCTAACAGTGAGTTCATTTGAAGATTGAATATCATTTGTTCTCACTAAGAATCATCATCATCCACACCATTACATGTAAACACTGAACAAAGATTAACAAAGACCCCAAAGTTTTCAACATCTTATAATTATAGTTACATTGAAGCCATTTGCATTCTAATCTGCATCCTCATCCTCATCATCAATCTTCTGACCAAACCCCCTGGGACCGGCTCTAGCTCTAGTTCTCACCTTCCCTTTCTTCGCACTCTTTTTCTTTCCTGCTTCTTCTTTCTCAAATTTGTCTCTCTCCCTTTTCTGCAAGAAATCTGTTACAGCTATGTAGATAACCTGGGTAATCCAATACTACCCCAAATTAGCAACAAGCCAAAACAATAACCCACATTCCAAAATTACCAATTCAAATCACCCGCAACAAGAACACTTAAAAAAATTCAAATAGAAAAGGCAAAAAAAAATAAAAATAAAACGTTGAGAAGTTGGTTTACCCCAACAGTAAGAATGGATAGTCCAACAAAAGCTATGAGCAGAAGAACAGATATGACGTAGGACACACCATCATCGTTTGTGGAAACTATCTGCTCAGAATTCTCAATTGGGTCTGCTTCTGAAAGCAAAAAATCTCCGGAAATAGCAGAAATTCTCCAAAACTTGGTGGATTTCGAACAAACGGCAATAATTGGTGTGCTTTGATTTCTTTTTGGGGGAAGAGCGGCTGGTAATGGCGGAGGTGAGGTAAATGACAGAGATGAACTGTGGGCATTGAGGGAATATAAAGTTTTTGGGTTGAAAATGGAGAAGAGAGGTGGCGGACATAGAGATATACGAGAGATCGTAGCCATGTGTTAATCTGCCACAGCTTCTCTCGGCTACTGAAAGGTAACACAGTCCAATCTCAACAAGGGGTTGGGTTGGACTGGGGGGAACTCTAAGGTGTTGACCAGATACAGTCTGCTTCTGTTTCTGTTAATAAAGAACCAATAGGCTATCGACAGCTGGATTCAATCTCATACTTCAAGTATCAATCTCCATTCTTTTTTAAACCACATGTAAAAATAAAAATTATTTTAACTATTCAAAAATAATATTTTTTTTTAGCTATTCATTTTTTTAATACATACGTCCACAGATTTTTTTATATTTTTAATTATTTCTTTTAAATATTGTTATTTATTTATTTTTGTATTATTTTTCTTTGGAAATAGTGAGAGAGAGAAAAAGAGAGAATGAAGAAAAGAAAAAGAGAAGAGATAAAATATTATAAAATATCTATATAATAAAGTAGAACGGTTTTGAATTTAAGAGACAAAGAGCAGTTGAGATCGTTTTATAACCAAAAAAAGACATCATCTAACAGACGGTGCTATCCTAAACTGTCTCGAGTTATTAACGTCTCAGATCGTTTCGATTCAACGTATCGCATTAACTCTTAAATTATTTTTATCCCTCAAAATTTTAGTTTCTAAAATTGACACCCCTACATTAAATTCACCAATTTAATCAAATTCGGGAATTAAGCGATCTGTCATTCTCAACTCTGACTCTCTCTCACTAAAATACAGATTATAACTCTTATCATTATTTTCTTGATTTTATTTCATATGTTAAGGATCACTTTCTATACTGAGACATTGACTGTCTCTTACACTCTCATGTTTCATGATTCTCTTTTCAAACTAAAACATATGTCTTCCCAAAAATCTATCCTAATACAATTGTTCTCTATCTTTTCTGTTCATATCACACACACATCTTTATTGTACATATATATAGTACAAAGATCGAAAATATACTATATCTACATGTTATATCTAGGGAAAGTTTTATCTAAACACCATTTAATTGAGTCAAAATTCAATGACAACTCCTATAAAAATAACTTTTATCTCTATCAGTACATAAAATAATGATTTAACTAAATATTTTGTGAAAATATTAAAATTATCCTTTATTATGTAAATAAACTAAAATGTCATCAACTCTTTCACCATTATATATGCGCTAGCCAGCCAACACACGTAATTTCAGTCATTATATTATCCCAATAATTTTTTTTATTTTAAAATGTTGTATTATAACTTTATTATAATATTAGACATCATATTATCACTCATTTGGTTACATAAAAAATATTTTATAATTTTTAAATTTTTTTATCATAATAATTTTTATGGTTAAAAATAATTTTTTTATAATAAAAATTACAATCGATAAAATCAATGTCAAAATCTCATATATTTCTAATTCCTCTACTATCATATGTCATTTACAACGTCGCTCGACCGCTCCTCACATATAATACTTCATATATAAAATTTAAAATTATTTGATAAAATTTAATATTAATTGAATAAATTTGATCTTAATTTTGATAAATTTAAATATTAATTTAGTTTTAATTTGATAAAATTAAATATTAATTTACTATTAATTTGATTGAATTTAATGTTAATTGAATAAATTTGAATGTTGTATTAATAAAATTGAATGTTCATTTGGTATTAAATTAAAGAAATAACTTTAATTTGATAAAGTTAAATTTTAAATTATATTAAATAGTTTAATTTAATAAAATTGAATGTCAATTTGATGTTGATTTGATAAAAATAAATAATAACTTAATATTAAATTAAATAAATATTATTAATTTGATGAAATGAAATATTAAATTAATATAACTAAACACTAATTTGATAAAATTAAATATCAATTTTGTGTTGATTTGATGAGATGAAATGTTAATTTAGTTTAAATTAAATAAAGAAAATTAATTTGATAAAATTGAAGATTAAATTGATCAAAATAAAGGCTAAAATAATAAACTAAAAGGGAATGTATTGAAATTTCAGAATTAAGAGAGGGTGTTGTTAAAATTAGGTTTATTTACCAGGAGTATTATTAAAGTTAAGTTTATTTATAAGGGTGTGGATAAAATTTACCTATAAAATACTCGGGGATATTTTTATAAATCAACCATCGGTGTAACTCAAGAATCACTAACAGTGAGTGACAACGAAATTTCAAAATCGAAAAGAGATGTCATTGTTTAGACCTAACTACAGGGGATCTAGATGAAATTTTACCTGATATCTATACAAATATATATAATAAAACACATAAGAAGTTGAATTAATTTGTAAGTCCCCTATATTGCTATACATTTTCCCTTATACTGCTATATAAAACACATAATTCCCCTATACTGCTATGCATTTTTTCCTTAAAATCATCACATCACTCATTTTTATCACATGTTTAACCATTTAATATTTGATTAATTTGTAATTTAACATAAGTTTTATTTCAGATATTGTCCATACATGATAATATAGATTTGTTAAAAGAATTTATCGAATTTCATATTTTGAGAAAATTTTGTCAATATGTTTAAGAAAATAATGGATAAAAATAAATTTTAAATGATTTAATCAAATAAATAAATGAAAGAAAAATTATTATTTAATATAGTGATATAGATTTTTTAAGACTCAAATTTTTTGTTCTATCGTGCCTTCAAACACGGGTAATGACTAGTATATAAAATAAAATAGTTTACAATTTAAATTCAAAAAGATAAACAAAATGATTTTTATTATTCGCAGTTAAAATTGTTTTAAATTTTATTTTAAAATTAATCTAACGGCTAATATTAGCACTTTAAATTTAATAGAAAAAATATGTCCTTAAAGGTGTGTTTGAAATGACTTTTTAAAAATATTTTTAAAAATTATTTCTCAAAAATATTTTTTTTAAAATAGTGCTTGAAACTATCCCACCATCACTACCACCGTCACCGCCACCATCCTCACTGCCACCACCCATAACCACCACCACAGTTGCCACAGTCGTCGTCGCCACTACCGTTGTTGCCACCCCCACCATTGTCGCCGTCACAACTACCACTACTATCATTGTTGTTGCCGTCACGCCACCACCACCACCGCAGTCATTGTTGCCACCATTACCACCACCACCGTCGTCGTCGCCACCACCACCATTGTCGTCGTTCTCGTCACCACCACAGTGATTGTCACCCACTATAACTATTATCCTCTTTTACAACTACCATTGTTGCGCACCACCTCTCACCCTCATTACAAATTGATTATTAAATTTTTTTATCTCTTCTCTATATTTGTTATTTAATTTTAAATATAAATACAAATATATTTTTTATTTTTTTATACCTTTAGATATAAACAATAACTAGTATATACATATTGTTATAGTTCCACTCTACATATAGAGTGTTATTATAAATAGTGTATACATATTGTTGTTATTATTTTGACTAATATATCTCAAGGTATAAAGGTTTAAAGGTATAAATAATTTAAAGAATTCGATTTCAAATAGATTCAGAGTAAACATATTTTAGTGAAGTTTGTCGTTAACAAAAAAAAGAAAAGAAAAAAATTGTGAGCAATGGATAGAATATTGAAAAGCTGAGATATTTAGAGAGAGAGGAACAAAAATATCTGGCTAAGGCTTCCACGTTGGCAGCTGGACAGGACCCATCTGGAATCTGATATTGCACTTTTTTCCCTCTTTCGGCCTGTCCCTTTCTGAAAGCGTCCATTTTTCCACTTATATTGATTCTCTCTCCTTTCCGCTTTCCGGCCCACTCCCGAAGCCCAAACCCCTCTCTCTCTCTCTCTCTCTCTGTGGCAGAGCAATATCTCCCAAACAGTTACGCTTTCTCTATCCTCTGTCCTTAATTCTCTCTGACTTCCAATTTAAATCGGAACACAAATCCCTTTAATACTAATAGAGTGATTGATCTGAAACAATCGATATGGGGGAAGAAGTGAGAATCACCGACTATGACGACAACGTCGGTGGCGGAGACGAAGACAGAGTTTCGGAGTGGGAGGTGGGCCTTCCCACCGCCGATGATCTAACGCCGTTGTTTCAGGCGTTGATTCCGCAGGAGCTGGCCTCGGCTTTTAGTATTTCACCGGAGCCTCGTCGGAGCGTGCTCGACGTCAATCGAGCTTCCCAGAACACCCTCTCGAGTCTTCGAGGACAATCCCAAGCTTTATCTTCATCGAACAACTTCAATTTCAAGTCGTTCAACGAAGATGGAGCCAGAGACGCATTGGTTGTGGAAGGACACGATGCGGATCTGATTCGAGAAGGTTCGGATTCGAGAAAGTTGCAAAATATGGAGGGCGGTGGAGGCGCCGAAGAAGCTGACTCGGCTTTGCGTACTGAGAACTGCTCCGATGATCCATCGGCTAGAGCTCTGAAACGACCTCGTTTGGTGTGGACTCCGCAGCTGCACAAAAGGTTCGTCGACGTCGTGGCTCATTTAGAAATCAAAAACGCGGTGCCAAAAACGATTATGCAGTTGATGAATGTAGAAGGATTGACTCGAGAAAACGTAGCCAGTCATTTGCAAAAGTATAGACTGTATCTGAAGAGGATGCAGGAGGTGTCCAATGAGGGGCCATCGTCGTCGGATCAGCTGTTTGCTTCCACTCCGGTGCCGCAGAGCTTAAATGAGTCCGGTGGGAATGGGCATGGACAGCAGAACAATAGTAATAATGGGCACATGGGAATGCCTATTCCGATGCCGTATCCAATGCAGATGGTGCCAATGCCAGTGCTTGGGATGGCTCATCATGGGCAAGGGCATATGGGAATGCCGGTGGGGACTCCGGGTGTGCCTGAGGGTTTTCATGGTGGGTATGAATCTCATCATCATCCATATAATATGGTGCATCAGATGGATTGGTCTGGGAATAATTTTGGGTCTGTTGCTTCCTATCGCTATACTAATGATGATAAATGATTAATGGACTTGGTTGATTACGAACGAAGAGGTGAGTTTCTTGATGCATTGGTGGTTTAGTTTGCAATTTCATTGTTATATATATATATATATATATCTTCGGGATTGAGACTCGGTGAATTACAGCTAGATTTTCTTTAGACCATTAAATATGTTTGATTGGTTTATATACATCAGTAAGTAGTTTCCACTACAATCTAATGTATGCAGCTGGATTTTATTTTCCTAGATGTGATGAATGACGCTCCACTTTGAATTTGATGATACAGGATTTAGAGCTTCAAAGCTTTGAGTCAGTGAAACACAAGTAGGACTTTTTGTAGACAATTTACTGGTTTTTTATGGTTGTAGATCAATAACTAGTTTTGGCTGGAATTTACCGCATGCATGATTTTATTCAGTATTCCTGATTTGACCTGGTTAAGAGATTCACCTTTGATAGCTTAAAGTTAGCTAGTAGAAAGAAATATTGGGTTCTTGTCAAATTCCATACACCAGGGTATGGTGGTGTGAACAAAGTTCTAAGGGAAACACCTCATTAGGGCATTGAGATGGGTGGTTTAAAGATTACTGATTAAAAATGCTGTAGTTCAAATTCCTCCTTTTTCTGGTCGGTAGTCAATCGCTTTGTTTTTTCTTTGTGTAAATTAAAATACGAAGTGAAGAATCGGATTTCTTCAAGTATATATTAAGTGGGCAGTTGCTGACTTAAGGATCATTACCAAATTTGGTCCTAAGTAATCAGGGATGATGATATGGATGAACCTAAGTCCAGACCTAATCTTTGGTGTTATTTGCACAAATGATTGTCCTCACATTCAGACTGATTACCTTATGATTGTTAGCTCAATACTTTCACCACCGCACCCCTAACTGCCAAGACCAGTTTGGCACATCAGATATAGCCTAGAATTTAATATGACGCTATGTAAAACAAATAATTCACCAACAAGTTTTCTGTCAGCTAACACATAATGATCCAACCCGAAAAAAGTTACATGATGCTTTTTCTTAATCATTCTATTAATTCAGAACTAGCATGTGCTCACCACGCACCATCATCCGTCTCCCTGTCCCTGACCCATCACTGCTCGCTTCAAGGGTGCTGTCTTCTCTTAAGACCACTAGTGGTGATTGGAGTACTTATTGCCTGCTTCGTAATGAACTACATGCCTATGTGAGCTCTTTTCTATATACAACCACTCAAATCTTGCTGCTTTCATTGACGTAACTTCTTGTCTTGAGGGTCCTAAGACAATTTGTGGCGATTAGACAATTTCTTGTGTGCTTCATTATAAGCTACATGCCCATGTGAGGATGTCTTATAGGTACTACTGCTTCAGTCTTGCTGCATCCATTCTTTCAACTTTTGGTTGATAGCAGGTCTGGTAATCTTTCTGAATGCATTGTTTTTTCACCTTGAAATTATTTGCTTTTTCTGTAGAACTAGGCCATATTCTCATGTTTGCTGCTTGTTCTTGGGACTTTCGTATCAGAGTTTCATCAACTCTTAGCAAATGCGGGTCATTATGCTCTGTTGGCTTGGATAAACATCTTTCTTGAGTCGACTATAATGTTTCTGCCACTGCTGTTTCTTCATGCACTCAGATATTTGGTTACTTATTTTTGCAATTTCAAGCTGCCTATTTTTCGGCTAGACATCCACCAGTTTTGCATATTTATAGTGCTTATTATTGATAATTTCCACTTCATGGGACATTGCATCTACCTTTCCCCGTCATGATTCCTATATAATTGTTGTCATGACTGCATTAGAGAGAATGGTATGCATCTTCCCTAACGAAAACAAATATGCGAGATTGTAGTCTTTTATGAGATGGTGTAACTGTTTTATACTGTGTTTGGTTATGACTAGAAATTTCCTGATGGCTAAGTTGTACAAAATATGGTGTAACCTTCAACTTCTATGTAAACCAAATGAAGCCATTTTCATAGGGGCATCTAGATGTGAAGTCATGTTTTCATTGGTAAAACTGAGTACCGTAAGAGAAATATTTATGCAGTGATGTTTTATAGATTGATTTTTCTAAATCCTTTGCTATGTATATACTGAGATTCCCCTGCACGTTTTCCACTGATTTCGTACTTCATGCTTTTCTCGTCAAGGATTGGATAAAAATTCTAGAACATCTATGTATTAAGCTTTACTGCTTTACCCTATATTCAGGAGTTTTGAGAAAGTTGCAGAACTTTACGAAAGGGACTCAGCTTCATTGTAGCTTGATTGGTAGCCACGGACCTTCAAACATGGGAGAAGTTTTAAGGAAATCATTATCAACTCTGAGGTGTAAGAGTTCCAGTGTTATTGGGGATTACTTAAGAAAGAGATGATAGTACACACTACTCTTCTCCAAAAAATTTATGGGATGCAGGAGTGGAACAAAGTTTGTGGTGAAAGAAGTCAGTTCTGCCAAATGCAAGTTGATAAGTATATCCCTGACCCGTTATTTGATTGATAAATTGTCTGACTGGATTGAACCTTCCTTTTTAGCAACAAATCAACTGTCAATAACTGAAATAAGCAAAAGTTTGTCAGCAATCCTTGAATGCTGTCTTAAGTGTCTTTTTATTGCCTTCTAGGAAAAACAGTACTAGCTAAATTAGCATGAATAAATCCCTCGCTGTGTGCACGATACTGCATAATATAAATACGAGAGCAGATTTCTTCCGTGGTAAATACGAGTCCGTCAATCGAGTGGTCAATCTTACTACTTGGAACAGGTTGTGAGGACCAAAAGTGGCCAATGAAGTGGTGACAAATTGTTTTTAGAGGTCGCCTGAGTGATCCTGAAAAGCTAAGGGAGGTTCCTGGAACAAAGAAAAATAGGTTAGAAGGGCGTCGAAGTGTTTTCCGGCGTATCTTTTACGACGATCAAGTCAGTTCCTTGAGAGAGGAGACGAATAAAACACAGTATGATGTTTGAGAAAAGATTTTTTGCATACCTCTTTTATGTGTTTGTGAGGACTATTTATACCTTAAAAACTCATCATTGCTGATAGCGTAGCTAGTAGATAATTATTGGAGGTGAGCAGCACACCAATTTCTATGAGTAATGTTCTTATTCTTAACTACTCAAGACCTCGAGCAACTAATGCTTTCTCCTCGGTCTGCCGAATGTTTAATGACCTTCCCTTAGCGAGGGTGTATTAAATGTCCAGGCTTTGGGACATTTATTACTTTTCACTTCCAGGTTCTCATGCATTAAATGCTGTCTTATCAAGGGAAGGGTGCATTAAATACTTGTTTTTTCAAGTCATGTGTCAGCAAGGGCATTCTGGTCTTTTTGTCTCTGATCTAACACAGTACGCCACGTGCCCATTCCCCCTTGGTTGAGCCTTCTATTTTCTTGTGCCTTCTGACACCATTTGAGTAAGACAAGGTCATGATGACTAGTCTAGCCTAGCCTAGGCTAGTGATCTGTCTATCAATAGTTCTACAGGAGCAGAAATGCTTCGTAGACGGATATACCTCGGTGTCGAGGGTCCAGCATCGCTAGGGGCCGATGTACCCAAAACTGATCGAGGGATACGTGTCGGTCTATGGGATACTGGGAATCCTTGATCCTTGTGAATAGTATCTTCGGGGGAAGGGGGATTATGGACCGACGCGCAAGTGTCGTGATTTGGTCGGCGAGTATCCATTGACACCGAGGACACGTGTCGTCATCTTGGAGTATCTAAAAATATCTCATCAATTGCCCCCAACTTTCGATCTTTTGACACCAAGGACACGCGTCGTAAGAAGACGAAGGGTTCTGCAACTGTCTCAACTACCCCATCATTGCTTCCAGTCGTTTTTCGCTGCTTAGGAGGTCGTGCGCATTAAATGCACCCCTTTGTGCTTGGTGCCCAATGATGGGGACAAGTACTATATAAACGAACCTTCTCCTTTTTTTTCACACTTTTACCACCTCGAACTCTCAAAGAGCCTTCATCGGAGACTTCGTCGGAGACACCTTTAATCACATCGTTTACCAATCAGTCATCACCGGAGTTTGGATCAGCAAACCCCCTCTTACTTTCGAACCTTCCTCGAGAAAGAAACCACTCCAAGTTCCTCGGAAATCTTTGTTTGCATTTTGGTGAGTCCTTGCATCCTTTTTTTCGTTCTTTTTCTGGGTTTTGCTTTTCATTTCTTGAAAATCGGAGGTGTTTCTGGTTGTTGTCGTTTTGACCAACCCTCAGGAAATCACTCGGGGTTCCTTGTAGGAAAACTCTTTCCTTCCCCTTTCCTTTTCATTTTAATTGGAGATGCCCCGTCGCTACCCTGTCACTGAGGACCCCCAGGTTAGTTCCTCGAGGCCAAGGAAGTACAAAGTGAAGGGAGACCAACAGATCGATAGGTTTAGGGCCCGGTATCACATTCTCCGAAACGTAGGTATAGAAGAGTACGATCCAGTTTTGCATAACCGTAATCTCGGAGCCGAGGATGAGATGCCCTTTTACACCAAAGCAATCATAGAGGGTGAAATTAGGTTCCCTCTGCCTCCTCTACTCCTCCAATTTCTTTCCCATTTCAACATCTTCCCCGGACAGTGTTGCCTTAATGTCTTTAGGATAATAATGGGGGTTCTAGAGCTTAATAACTGTCTGGGGATAAACGTTAGGTTCAACGATATCCTTTTTTGCTATTCCTTAGTTGAGGGTCATGCCTCCGCAGAATTTCTACCTTAAAGCTAGGGATCCATCCATGTACCTTGTAACTCACCTCCCTGACTCGGACAAAGGGTACAAGGATGACTTCTTGATCTTCAGTGGATCTTAGGAGCGGGGGACCGGTCCCGAGTACGATGGTCTAAGGTGCCCTTTTGAGTAGAGAACGACAAGTACGTCGGCTTCTTCAAGTCCAGTTTTTTACTGTCCTTAGGATATTTTATAAGTGTTAATAACTTTTTTTCTTGTGCAGACATCTCCGCCCGAGAAGTTGCCCCTCCTTCTCGGTCTTTGGTACACTTTGCCGACCTCATAACTGTTTGGAAGTTTGTCGGCAACGACGAGTTTGGCCGGGCCACTCATCTTCTCTTGGACTACACATCAGAGTATAAGAAGTTTTCACAGCTCCCCCAACTTTTCAACCCTTCGCAGTGGTCTGAACTCTTTGATCAGACAGCGCAACAAGAAGTCGAGCAGAACTTGGAGGAAGACCTTGACAGGACTACTGAGGCGAAAGTAGAGGGCGTCTTTGTAGTTGAGGAGTTTGAGGCCAGAGAGGCTTTTGTTCCTTCGCACGTCGAGGTGGGGACCTCAGGAAGAGATTCGTGGCCTGACTTTAACATCCTCCAGTCCCTAGACGCAGAGGACGTCTTTGAGGTAGTCATATCATACACGCCCCGGATAGACCTGGGTTTCCTGAGGCAGCGGTAGGCCCTCGTCGCAGGGAGAGGACGGGGGTCAACCAGCAGCGCCCCATCAATAGCGACCAACGCCAACCCCCCACCTTCGAGGGTCGCTAGTCGGGATCAGGTGCTTGATCGGGATTCCCAAGTTGAGAAGGAGAAGAGGACCAAACAAAGGCATGATGACCTTGGTAGGGGAGTTAGGGCCCCCTTCACTCAACAGCAAAGCGGGAGGGGCCGTGGGTTGCCCCCTCCACCTCAGCAGCAGTAGTAGAGACAGTCTCCACCTCCCCCGTCGCAGACGGTGGAAGCTGTGGAGTAGAACTCTCGGGCTACTGATCACATGAACCGGATGATCAAGGTCAACGATTCCATTCTGCAGGACCTCCATGTCGCCAATGTGGTGAGCGAATCGCTCCACTTCGAGGCCGACATGGAGGCTCACAAAGGGCGGACAACAAACACGTTTCGTTTCATCATTTAGAATTCTTTGATGGTAAGTTCATCCTTGGTTTAGCCTTTCCTTAATGTATCACTCACATATTGACCAAGTTCTTTCCCTCGCAGGCCACCCAACAAATCTCCATAATCGCTGCGCGATACCATACAACTAAAATGGACCTCCAACAGACCCAGGAGCATAAGGAAGAGGTTGAAGGAGCGTTGGCTAGTGCTAAGGAGGACGTGGCTGCCAGGGACTCCACCCTCGCGAGCCAGGCCATTCAGATTGAGCAATTGCTCAAGGACAGCGAATTGGCGAAGGTCGGCGCTGAAAAGCTAAGTGTCGCCTTGGCCGATTCAGAGAGGAGGATTACACAGCAGACGCAGTGGCTCTCTGCGGCTGAGGTGAGGGCCGTCGGGTTAGAGGAGAAATGTCTTGCTCTGACCTAGGAGCTGGACAGGATCAAGGCTAAAGCGAAGAATAGGAAGTCTGAGGAGCAAATTCGAGAGGAGTTTGCCGATGACATACTACCCGCCCTTGAGGAGAACAGTAAAAAGTCCTTCAAAAAGGGGTGGGATGAGACGCTCTGAGTTGCCGATGTCCTCCCAGACTCTCCACTCTTCCAGATGCATAACTACGTGCCATCGGCAGAGATGACGCAGGCCGAGGTCGAGATTGTTGCTGAGGGTGTGGCCCTAGTACCGATTCAAGTTTTGGCAGACCCACCTGAGGTGGTAATCCTCGTCTCATCTGCTGAAGCCCTGCTAGAGTCAGCCTCTTATGCTTCCGAGTCCAACATTCCTCAAGTCCTGCCTGTTGCTAATCCAACTTCGCCTCCCTTAGAAGCTGTCCATCCTTTTTGCGTTGATTCTCCTTGCAGCGATGTGTTGGAGATGCCTGGGGCTAGATGAAAAATTCTTCTTTCTTTTTGAACTGTACATTTGCATTTGAATATGTATTTTTTCTCCTGTCCTTGTAGCTCTCGGGGATGCAAAGCCCCGTTTTTAGAATGAATGGCTCCTCTTTCATTATTGAGCACTTGTATATATATATATATATATATGGCGTGATGTTGTAGTAACTATTGGTAACAAAATATCTTCATAGCTTGACACCTGGGGAGCAATTTGGCTGATCCACCCGATTGGTTCAGCTTTATCATTCCTGTGTCGTACGCCCTCTCAGGGTAGTGTCCTCCCCAGGGTTTGTTCCTCGGACTGCCTCCAGGGCTTTGCCCTCCCCAGAGCTTGACCCTGTGATACTGCCATTAATAAGTGCTGAGAGAGATAATACTCAAAAATAGTATTTCTTCAGATTTATCACATTTCAAGGCTGTATTATGGATTTTTCTCTCATATCTTCTAATTTATATGATTCGGAGCCCCCTACTGACACCACTTTGTAAGGTCCTTTCCAGTTAGGTCCCATCTTCCCATCCGCTGGGTCTCGAGTATTGGCCATCACCTTTCTGAGGACCAGGTCGTCGACTTGAACTTCTTGTGCCTTGACTCTTTTGTTGTGAAGTCTGAAAATCCTTTTATGATATTTGGCCATTCTCAAGGCAGCCATTTCCTTTCTTTCCTCTGTCAGATCCAAATTCAGGTCAAGTTGTTGGTTATTGCCCCCTGTGTCGAAGGCTTGAGTCCCACTTTTAGAGGTATGACTGCCTCCACCCCGTAAGTCAGGGAGTAGGGGGTCTCCCTTGTCGAGATCCGAGGGGTGGTCCTGTATGCCTACAAAATGTTCAACAGTTCATCTGCCCATTTTTTCTTGGCTTTTTTCAATATTTTCTTGATCTCGTTGATGATCGTTTTGTTGAAAGATTCTGTCTGCCCATTAGCTTGGGGGTATGCAGGGGTATAATAGAAATTACGGATCTTGAGTTGCTCGCAAAAGGATTTGAAGCGTTCGTCAATGAATTGAGTCTCGTTATCTAATACAAGCGCTCAAGGAACCCCAAATCTAATGATTATGTTTTTCCAAACAAATTTTTTAGCGTCTATGTCGCGAATGTAAGTCAATGGCTCCGCCTCAACCCACTTGGTGAAGTAATCTATTACTACAATCAGGAACTTCTAGTTCCCAAGAACCTTAGGCAGAGGTCTAACCAAGTCGAGCCCCCACTGGGCGAATGGCCAAGGGTTGGTTAATAGATGCAAGTCCCCTACAGGCTGTTTGATTGCCGGGACGAACTTCTGACATTGGTTGCATTTTTGGACATATGCTCGTGCGTCCCTCTGCATCCGTGGCCACCAATATCCCTGAGACATGATGCGGTGAGCCATGGATCGCCCCCCAGAGTGCCCCTCACATATTCTTTCGTGTACTTCATAGAGGAGGTCTTCCACCTTGTCCTCCTGGATGCATAGCAGGTAAGACCCTGAGAACGACCTTTGATATAGCTTCTGATCCGGGGAGATCCAAAATCTCGGGGCTTTGAGCTTTATCTTCCTGACTTCTCTCAAACACTCGGGGAGGTCCCTTGTCACCAGAAACATGAGAAAATGATCAATCCAGCTAGACTGCTTGTGTGCTTCCTGGACAACCATCACCTCGAGAGCTTTGTCTATACTAAAAGTGGGAAGATACTCTATGGTGATCCTGCGTGGCAGAGAGGAATCCAGTGCCGAGGCTAGGCAAGCCAGGGCATCGGTATGCGCTTTCTTATCTCGGGATACTTGCTTGACTTCAATCTTTTCGAACTTCCGAATCACAGTTGTCGCATCGTGATGGTAAGTCTTCATCCTCGAGTCCTTTGTCTCAAACTCTCCGTTAATTTGGTTGACTACCAACATGAAATCGCAGTGGACGACCAAGTCTGTAATCCCTGCCGCCTTGGCTAACCAAAGCCCTGAGATGAGAGCTTCGTACTCGGCTTCATTATTGGATGCTTTGAACCCCAGACGAACGGTCTGTTCGGTGACCACTCCATCCGGGGAGACTAGCAAGATACCGATTCTGGACCCTTTACTGTTGGAGGAACCGTTCACATATAAAAGCCATGACGGTCCCTTATCATTCTTTGAGGACGTTATGCTAGGAGAGGGTGACCCTTCCGAGACGGGAGGTCCCCCGAAAAACTTTGCTATGAAGTCCGTCAATACCTGACCCTTTATAGCAGTTCGAGGTTTGAAATGGATGTCATGTTCTCCTAGCTCCATTGCCCACTTGAAAATCCTTCCAGAGAGATCTGTCTTTCTCAAAATGGCCTTTAAGAGCTGATCAGTAAGAACGATGATTGGGTGTGCCGAAAAATAATGTCTTAGTTTTCTTGCAGTCGTGACCAAGGATAAAGCGAGTTTCTCTAGGGGTAGGTATCTTGTTTTCGCGTCCAGTAACGCTTTGCTCACGTAATATACTGGCTTCTGGTGGTGCTCGTGGTCACGAATGAGTACCCCACTGACGGCAAATTCTGATACGGACAAGTACAGGAAGAGCATTTTCCCTTGAATAGGATGGATAGGGCCAGGAGAACTCTGAGGTATTCCTTGATTCCTGCCAGGGTGCCTTCACATTCCTGGTTTCACGTATCTTTCTCGGCCCCCTTGATGGCCCCAAAAGAAGGGTTTACATTTGTCTGAGGAGCGGAGATAAAACGATTAAGTGTTGCCAACATCCCTATGAGCTTCTGGACTTCCCGGACCATTCGGGGACTCCAGATGTCTAGGATCGCTTGAATCTGATTCAGGTTAGCTTCGACTCCTCGCCAACTCACCAAATATCTGAGGAATTTACCAAACTCCACTTCGAAAACACACTTCATCGCGTTTAGCTTCAGCTCATACTCCCTGAGGGTGGAGAAGGTATTGGCTAAATCCACCAGGTGGTCATAGCTTCTTCTACTTTTAACCAACATATCATCGATGTAGACCTCCATGGTGCTGTCGATCTGTCTTTTGAACATTCAATTCATCAGCCTCTGGTACGTAGCTCCGGCGTTCTTCAGCCCGAATGACATGACTTTGTAGCAGTAAACTCTCATCGGAGTGATGAATGCCATTTTTTCTTAATCTGGGAGATGGAGAGGGATTTGATGATGTCCTGCTCTGACATCCAGGAAGGTCATGCGCTGATACCCGGCAGTGGCATCCACCAACTGATCAACATTTGGTAGGGGGTAGTCGTCCTTGGGACATGCCTTGTTCAAATCAGTGAAGTCTATGCAGACACGCAATTTTTTTTCCTTTTTCTTCGCACAGACCGTGTTTGATAACCATTCTGGGAATTGCACCTCCCGGATAGTATTGACCTCCATGAGCTTATCGACTTCCTCGTTCACCACCTGGGCGTGATCTAGCGCCATGCGCCGTGGCTTCTACTTTACTGGCTTACGTGTCAGGTCCACATGTAGCTTATGCGTGATTATTTCGGGGACCACCCCTTTCATTTCCATATATTTTCAAGCGAACACGTCTGCATTTTGTCTTAAAAAGTCAGTCATTTCCTCCTGTTCGGCTGTAGGCATTGCGGAGCCAATCAGGAAGTATCTCTCCTCTTCACCGTCTACTAAGAATACCTTCCGAAGATCCTCTACCGATCAGTCCATTGGGTCAGTTCGGGGGTCATTCACTCCCGGATGCCCGGACTATGATTGTTATTTTTTCAGGATTTCCTCTGGGGTGCGTCCCTTCTCTTGGGTGAAGACCCCCGCCCTCACGACTGAGTAAAAACAGTTTTTTGCCGACGCTTGTTCCCCTCGGATCTCCATTATTTCTTCTGGTGTAGCAAACTTCAACTTCTGGTGGTAAGTGGAGTGCACCGCCCCCAACGCATGCAACCAAGCTCGTCCCATGATCACATTGTAGGGAGAGTCCGTATCAATTACGACAAACTCAATGTTGATGATGAAGGGACATGTGACGACTGACAATGTAATTTTGCCTATGGGCAGAGCAAATGAGCCGTTAAATTCGATGAGGGGTGTCCTAACCTTAGTGAGGTCCTTGAGGCTAAAGTTCATCCGCTTTAAGGTTTCGGAGTACATCACCTCCGAGGAACTCTTGGAATCTATCAACACCCTCTTATCATCAAACTTGCCTATTTTCAGAGTTATGATTAGGGCGTCGTTATGGGTAGTCACCACCACGCCTGCCAAGTCCACGTCGGAGAACATGATACCCGGCTCGCCAGTCCTGGCCCTCTTGCTAGGAGGGCTACCCTCTTGAGGTCGGACTCAAGCTCCTTGGACGTCGGCCGATCTAGTGGACACACATGGATTACGTATATGGCGTTGTCTTGCGCCACGGTCGGGGCAGAGGCATGTCCCTCCTCCGACTTGGACTCAATGTACTCCTTCAAGTAACCGTCCTGGACCAGCCTTTTCAAGAAAGATTTGTACGCCCTACAATCTTTGGTGCGATGACCGAAATTTCGGTGATAGGAGCACCTGACTTTTTGATCACGGGTAGAAAGATCACTCTGCATCCTAGGCGGCCACTTGAAGAATGACTCATACTTGATTTTATAGAGCAACTTGTAGATGAGTTCTTTGAACATAGTGTGGACACCTTTAAATGGCCCTCTTGGAGGGGGTACCAGCCCCTTTCGGGAGGTGTCCTCCCTTTCCTTCTCTTTTCTCCTAGGGGCAAAAATTTTGCCTTTGCCACCCCCCATTTCATCTTCAATCCTGGAGTATTTGTTTATCCGGGCCATCAATTCGCCCATATCTAAGGGAGTTTTCTTAGTTAGGGATCGGTAGAGGTTCATGTCCCTTGCCAGGCCGAGCCTAAAGAATGTGGCTACCATGACTTTCGAACACCCCTCTATCTCATTGACTTCCTCCCAGTACTTGATGGCGTACTGGCGAAGGATTTTTGTTTCCCTCTGCCTGAGGGTCAGTAATGATCCAATATCTTTGAGCCGTTTACTCCCTGTAATGAATCGGGCTAAAAACTACCTCGTCAACTCCTTCCATGACCCAATGTCGTTGGAAGGAAGAGTCTCGAACCACTTCATAGCGGAATCTCCTAAACTTATGGAGAACACTCGGCAGAGGAGTCGTTGGTCCGAGTGATAGAGGGACATCATTTGCTTGTATTGTCTGAGGTGAGCTTCGGGATCAGATCTCCCATCATAAGTTTTGAACCTTGGCACGACAAACTTCTTTGGTACCTCCATCTCTCGAATATCCCTAGTAAAAAGGGATTGCATTGCCTCGTCTTCTGTGTCGTCCTAGACGGTCTTGCCCCTTCTTCTGGATTCCAACCGAGCTCTGAGGTCAGTTTCCACCTCAGGGGGATGTCCTCTGAGGTTTCTAAGGTCGTTGACGGGGTTCCCCTTCTCTGAGCGTCGTGTGGAAAGGGTTGAATCCTCCTCGGACTCGTCCCCTTTCCCGCGCCTTGACAGGCTTCGCCGAAGATCGTCCCAAGCCAAAGGCCTCGCCTTCCTGGAATGACCATCGAGGGGGTGCTCATTGGCTCTTGGGCGCTTTGGGACCCTGGAACTCTCAGCTTTGTTATTCAAGTGATTTTTCAGGTCCTCAATTTCTGCTTCCCGGACGGAGCGTCCGCGGGAACGGAATGAGTCGCTTGATCCATCGCCGGGGGCTGCAAATTCGTTGAGTCAGCTTATGATATTCACATTATCTTTTTCTAACTGTCGTAGTCGATTCCCAAAATTTTTTTCGATCACTTCCGCTAGTTGACGAGCGAAGGGGGCGGATCCTCCTAATCCAATGCCCATACTAGTTAGAGGAGTATGCCCCTTGACTGAACAGAAACGTTCCTGTTGTCACTAGTGTGATCCCTCCCCCCGTCATAATGAGGAGCTTGTAACTCGAGACTTCTTTACTGGGGACCTTTCCCTTTCTGTTGAGTATTTACCATGGTCACTGTTTTTTCTAGAAATTGAAGTAGGAAACTAGTCGTTTCCCATAGACAGCGCCAGATTGTGCGTGCACGATCCTGCACAATATAAACACGAGAACAGATCTCTTCCGTGGTGAACACGAGTCTGTCAATCGAGTGGTCAATCTTACTATTTGGAACAGGTTGTGAGGGCCAAAAGTGGCCAATAAAGTGGTGACGAATTATTTTTAGGGGTCACCTGAGTGATCCTGGAACAAAAAAAAATAAGTTAGAAGGGCGCCGAAGTGTTTTTTGGCGTATCCCCTCCGACGATCAAATCAGTTTTTTGAGAGAGGAGAAGAAGAAAACATTATATGATGCTTGAGAAAGGGTTTTTTTCGTACCTCTTTTATGTGTTTGTGAGGACTATTTATATCTTAAAAACTCATCATTGCTGACAGCGTAGCTAGTAGGTAATCATTGGAGGTGGACAGTGTGCACACCAATTTCTATGAGTAATGTTCTTATTTTTAATTGCTCGGAACCCCGAGCAACTAATGCTTTCTCCTCGGTCTGTCGAATGTTTAATGAGCTTCCCTCGGCAGAGGTGTATTAAATGTTCAGGCTTTGAGACATTTATTACCTTTCACTTCCAGGCTCTCATGCATTAAATGTTGTCTCATCAAGGGAATGGTGCATTAAATACTTGTTTTCCCAAGTCGTGTGTTAGCAAGGACATTCTGATCTTTTTGTCTCTGATCTGACACAATACGCCATGTGTCCATTTCCCCTTGGTTGAGCCTTCTGCTTTCTTGTGTCTCCTGACACCATTTGAGTAAGACGAGGTTATAATGACTAGTCTAGCCTAGTCTAGGCTAGTGATCTGTCCATCAACAACCCTGCAAGAGCATAAATGCTTCGTAGACGGATATACCTCAGTGCCGAGGGTCCAGCATCGTTAGGGGCCGATGTACCCAAAATTGACCAAAGGATACATGTCGGTTTATGGGATATTGGGGATCCTTGATCCTTGTGAATAGTATCCTCGGGGGAAGGGAGATTATGGACCGACGCGCACGTGTCGTGATCTGGTCGATGAGTATCCATTGACGTCGAGAACACGTGTCATCATTTTAGAATATTTGAAGATGTCCCATCACCTCCCACTTGTGGCGGGGGTTCCTCCAGCTCCACCCTAGTGTCCAATTGTAGGACCCCTAAATTGGCAAGCATATCAGCACACTGGTTTCCTTCCCCGAGCGTGTGAATAATTGGAATGTTGTTATTAGACATCAGCTTCTTGCATATCGGCATTTATCCCTTGTCACCCATGCTTTTAAATGTGCTGATTTTCAATATTGATTCATTTCTTCCATCCTGCCTTTGAATTTTGATCCTCTGTTTGAAGCTTTTCATAATTGTAATTCCATTCCCAGTTCCATTATAATCGAAGGCGATTAGTGAAGTATTATTTTCCTCAGTATACAAAGCTATTCTTTCTTGTTATTGATGGATGCCCGTTACCTTTTTTTTTCCCCTTTCAGCAATCAAGCAAATCTTTGCACAAGATGGCAGGCAATTATAGGGCTTGACATGAGAAAACTACCGTTTGCATTACGGGAAACAGAACTTCACTGAGGACTCCGGCAATATCGTCTTTATTTGATTTATGGGATGAAAGCTTTTATCTCATCAAAAAGACGAACTTGCAGTCATGGATGAGAAAAAAAGTTGAAAGCCATGAGACATGAATTTTTCACACACAAAAAAAAAAAAACATTTTAATTTCACAAATTGTTGAAGTTAAGTTTTCTAATCACAACCCATTATAACTACTATCCCAAACCCAACATAGTTTATACTACAGCAGTATGAATTTCAAATTAGACTTTCAAAACTCAATAGGCAGCTTAAGTATAGCTTCTGGTTCCGATTTTGAATTTCTTCATCAACGAGTTCTTCCAGACTTCTCACTGGGGAATCTACTACCCAAAAGTCCTCATACAGAGGACAAAATGATTCAAACTCGTAACCTTGAGGTCCAACTGCAAAGGCAGTGGCCATTATTAAGCCTACCCCTAACATCACGCATAGGGGTTCTTAAAATCTCAATGTGGCGTACAACCTGAATATCTTCCCAGAGTCGATGAGTAACACCAGATAAGCTTTAAAGCTCTCGTACCAATTCTAAATATTCAACTTCTGCGCCAAATTAGGTGCCCATTATAAAGGAAGGAAACAAGACCAGCACATGATATTCAAAACAAAACCTTAATAAATATCAAAATTGTATGATGAATCGTCCAGTTCATGAAGGGGAAAGAAAGGGGAGGGGAACCCATCATCACACTTTGATCATCACAATTTTCCCCGGGACTTCCCAATTATATATAGAGAGAGAGATACCAATAATAATAAATCGCAGAAAATCTCACAGAACACCGAAACACCTCTATAGATCTAAATTCTAAACTCAAGACCCATCCAGATACTTTCCTGGAGTTCTTTCCCGTTGCCAACTAGAAGAATGTACGAGGTAAAACGATGAAACACTTTATGCACGCCTCAGAATCTCTCTCCAAACCGGAAGAAGATTGTGCCAGTCCCAGAGTTATGATCCACAGCATACTCTGCTCGTACTAGACCTAGCTTGACTCCAACACCGTATGAGGAACCATGACCCATTCGCCTGTATACCTCTGTTGGGTTTCCCTTGACATCCTTTGAACTTCCAAGATCATTCCCATGTTCAGCAAATCCATAAACGTGTGTGTTTCTAACAGGAATCCGTAGCTCCGTAGCAAGCTGAAGATAGAATAACAAAAGTCATTATTAGCACAAGGATTTTTCTAACATATAGGATTTTGCGCCCAAGGAAAAGGCCCTTCATTAGAAAAAAAAAAAAAAATTATCAAACCTATGTTTCACCCCTTTATATTACATAAACCATCATCTCTATAAATCGTTCTCTCTTAGTATGAACAACATGCAAATGATGAAAGCAACACTGAATACAGTGATCCATACCTCAAGGATATTTCTGGCTGCACCTATCTCTCCCATGTTGTAACCCCTCACTGAATATGGTCCACCAAGTGTAAAAGCATCATAACTAGGAAGGTCTCCCACACAACCACCATAATGCCCATGAAGGACTAGCACGGGCGGTGGTGGTTTCCCAGCACCTTCCTCCACTTGCTTTAACTGGATGAATTGGGTCAGTGTTAGCTGGTGGCGGTTAAAGAATGGAAACTTAGTGCCGATGCCAAGGCCTTGGTCAAGCTGTCATTCATATAAAAAAGGTGCACGTTAGAAGCTACTGTTACTGCTTTTTGCACATGAAGCTCACCTGGAGTTCAAGAAACCATAAATATTTCAAAAACAAACCAAAAGGAAGGGAAAAAAGAATCTAATTCTCAAACTGACTGACAATAATCTAAGAAGTTATGCTTCTCAATCTTTGACAGACAAACTGCCTCCATAAGGCAGAAACTTCTGCATAAGATTTAAATAACCAAATTTAGATATATCCTCCAAATCCAAATGCAAACACAGCCCAGTGCGTCTAAAACACAAAAAGAGCATTCCTCCAAAGAGTCATCACAGCCCATCAATAACTCGATTAGGGTTTAGAGAACAATGTCCCCAAGCATTCTTTAGAACATGAGTAAGCCAGCTTTTAAAATGTCAAAACAGAGACCTTCAGAATCAACTGAGATTATCAGGCGCAATGCTATTAAACAACCAATCTGCTGTGCTGATGGTCGCAATTTTGTACGGTGAAAAAATTTGTTACACTGAAGTGTACCAAAAAATGAAGCACCAATTCAGATAAACCACCAAGCAGTATACAAAAATTAGTAAATGATTAGTGACAAGCATACTGCCTATCAAAATTGTCAGCACTTATATCACAGGAATTCAAATCACTAATCCGACAATTATAAAACTAACGACATTCAACTCAATTCATCAAAAAGTAGAAATGAGAATTTGTCAGCACTTATATCACAGGAATTCAAATCACTAATCCGACAATTATAAAACTAACGACATTCAACTCAATTCATCAAAAAGTAGAAATGAGAATGCATGACACAAATACAACTTATCACTCACCTGGAACACATTCCTCTCTCCAACAATTGCTCCATTTACAAATTTGGTGTTATCCCTTGTGATATTTGCTTGTGCAAACACCATTCGATCAATACCAGTGCCACTGAGGGTTGTTGGAGGTCCATCTGCGCTAATTCCTCCACTTGGCAACACCCTTTGACCATTTGCAGCAATGTGACTGCTTTCATCACGTGTTGTTATCTCTTCCATCACAAACCCATAAGTGAATTTGCTCTGCCGGGTGAAATTCTACAACGTACATATCAATCAGAATATCAATACACAAAAGAGAAAAATAACCTCCAAGGACTAAAACCATTAACAGTGCAATATACTTCTGTTAGATTGGCTTTCATTCCAGCTCGATCAACCCATATAGGAGGAACTTCATCTACTCCTGGTCCACCTGTGAATACTGGACTCAGTTTTCTGCTGTTAAAGCAGCTTGCACGGAAAGTACGGTTGCGAGTATTATATACACCATCAAAATATGGATGCACGTACTCAAGTTTAAAAGCAAGATCATCCTGTTGAAATATTTTGAATAAACGTTATCAAGATACAAAACTTACGAATGAGAAGAATAATCATTTCGAATAAAGGACGTTAAACTAATATCAAGGAAACATTACCTGAGGATTGAGGAAGTTGCTAGTTGTCACCGAACCAAGAATGGACCTGTTAAGCCCTTTGAGATTCCGATGCTCAAAGGACACAGTTCCACCAGGCTGTATTGAAGCCTGAACCCCATTGTAAAGAAAAATGACCATTTAGCATTAGAACATCAAGCTCACACAAATTGAATGGAGATTAGAATCACTTATTAAACTCAAATACCAATGTTGGGCGACCACCACGTCCGGGAACAATACTCCACTCCGTACTGACTTCAGCTGATTTCTGTTCCAGTTCTTTAAGCTTAATTTCTACAATGATTCCCCCTTCGTTTTTTTCGTCTGGTCTTGGATTGACTTCGATATTTGAAAAAAGAGCAAGCGAGTTTATGTTCCTCAAGGCTTGTTTACCTGCTTCTATGTTAAAAACATTCCCTGGCCGAAGCTGTGAAGCCAATACACACATTTCAAAGACCATCTTTTATACCCAACCAAACAATGTCAAACAACTGTTTGGCCTAAAGAGAATTATCGAATAAAAACACAGCAAGTCCAGGTTGACAAAGAACCAATAACAGCAGAATAGATACGTAACAAAAGAAATAGATTACTAACAAAGGAAAGCGGAAAACATAAAAACAGACCATGCAAAAGCTATCGCACCTATACAATAAAACCAATTGGTCTAGCTGTTTTATACTGAAAACTCATCACCTAAAAATTTATATACTACAAAAACAAAATGCATTGTCAATAAAGATGAAACAGAATAAAGAGATTGGTCTAGATTCCAGCCTGTCATTTGTAGGAGCAATATACCCTCACAATTAGGTGATACATTGCTTCCTCGAAGCAGCCCTCTACTGCTGGTGGAGGTTCATCAGCAGGAGTTATTGCTGCTCATAGCTTAAATCATAATGGTTCATGATTAACCATCAAAAGTGTTATTTTATTATATTTAATGATTGATTAATTGCATATTATTTGTGATTAAATGTTTGATCTATTTTGTAGGTAATTTGATTGATTTAAAATAATAATGGATAAGACAAGTGAAGCAAACACCAGAGAAAGAATCATAGTTGATAAAGATTGAAGAGTCTAGATTAAGATATGAAAATTTAAAGATAATGCGAGAATTTAATCTTTATAAGAGTCCAATTTAATAGAAAACTCATTTAGAGTTGGATTAAAAAAATATTTTAAAAGATAGAGTTTTCACATGTCTTTTAGTTATAACTTTTTACCTCGATATTTGGTTGACCTCATTTTTGAAGCGTTGAAAAGAAAACTTCAAGAATTACAAAAATTATTTCTTGAATTGACTCTAACTATGTAAAAATTGAGCTCAAAATTTGGGCGGATATGGTAGTCGCATTCCCAAAATTAGATGCACGAAATTTGATACTTTTTTTGGAAAGCGATATCTCCTAAGTCAACCCTAGATCTCCTATCTATACCTATACTTTAGTATACATAAAAACTCGCAACAGTTGAAAGATAATTTTTTTCCTAACCTTTTTTTTTTTTCTAATTTTTGGTGTATTTTTTTATGATTTTCTAAAAGTCCAACTAAAGTTAGGGGAGATACTTTCAATGAAACACGGTATTATTTTTGATTCAATGTTCTTTTTAATGTATGATTTATTCTTTCAATTTAATTCTTGTATTTTAGTAAAATTTTTGCAATGTATAATTTCTTAATTCGTTGTACCACGTACATTAAATGCTTGAGTTTTCTAGTGAGTCAAATAACTGATTATTCCATACTTTGATTAATTAATAGAATTTTCATAAAATAATTAATTTTTATTTATAATAAAATGAAGTTTTAACGGTTGAAAAGCTTGATTTATAGTAGCTTCGGACACAGTGAATGATTGTGATCTATAAGTAAATTTTTATATTAATTCAGATAATTTATTAGTTACACATTTGATGTTTTCAATATTATCACCGCTACATATTTCAATTGGGATCACTCCTCTGTTGATTATTAATTGAATTCGAAAATTGGATCATTAATAATTATCGTATGGAATTAAAAAAGTATCCCCGATGTCAAGTTATTTCAAATTACTGTTTTTACTCAATCAATCTTTATTCTTTTGAACAAAGTATTTTTTATTTTCTTTTTTCTTGTGTTGTAAGTTTTTCTCAAATCCCTGCACTTCGACCTCAAACTTCCAAGTTATATTTTACTTCATGACAACTTACGCTTGTGTTTGAATATTTTAAGTTGTAGTAGTTCATCAGGACTATATACACTGAGTATTCATCCAAATTCTTAGGCAAGATTACAAATCAACTGGACCACATAACTAGGCACAAGAAGATTAGGCAATAGTCAAGCACGCACAAAACAATATGAAATCTTTAACTCTAAAACCATATGGTATGTATGCCCAGGGATTTGAGAACAATATCAGAAATTTTGTATGCCCAAATCTCCAGAAATATTATCACAATCTCGCTTCACTGATTAATCAACCACATAGGGCATGTGCGTCAAATACTGAAATTTTGACTAGTTATCAAGATTGCTTCACTATTCACAGTAGCATAAATAAATTCCTAAATGGAGATTGAGTTGGATCAGAGCAAGCACAGCTTAAATTGTAGAAATTTTCTCTTTCTACTGAAACGTGTATGAATTCTTTCTCATGGCGGCTAGACTGAACCATATAGAAGTGAATTGTCATCATCAAACCTTCAACCATTATCTTACAAACATATTAATTGGAATAATTAATGAAAGAACACAAAACATATTCAAAACAAATCTAGTCACGATTGAAAAACATACCTAACAGACTTGGTTTCTATCTAATTGTTAGAAATATATCCACAAACTCAATTGACCAGCGATGCAAAAGAGAATTTTGAGAGATAATTTGCAGAGAAAAAGCCCATTAAACACAAAATTCTCTCCAAAATATATATATACATAAATACCTGCTTGGGCAATTCTCTCTTGATCACGGGAAGCTGGGTATTCCCCTCACACACATTCCCTAGCTTATCCTGAAACTGAATGACCAACTGAGTAATATCCCCTTCCACCACCTCACAAACTACTTCCTTGGTATTCAAATTCCCAAAATTCACAACCTGAGCACACACATACCCCAAATCATGGTATGCCTTCTGAACCTGATCCCTGATCTTCTGCAACAACCTGGCACTCACCTTCCCTTCCTCCCTCAACATTAGCACAACCTCTCTGTGCACTGTCGCCGGCAATAAACACGGCCTCGCCCTATCCATTCTCCTCCTATAATCCTTCTCCTGACTCCTAAAATACTCCAACTTTTCCTTCTCAGTCATATCTGGGTCCATTTCAATCGGCTTCGACTGCGGCATCAAACCCACATTTATACATCTAAACCTATCCGCGGACTGCCAAGTGCTCTCCATGAATGATATCGTTATCCCAATTGTCCCGTCCGGGTTCGTTTTCCCTTCAAGATCGACTTTTTCGAACATCCCACAAGTGGCTAGAGTTTCAAGCTCTTTCTGCAGCTGGGCTTTGGTATATACACCACCGGGCCGAAGCGATACCATTTCGAAGAATGAGTCTTCGGTGCCCACCGTGGCCCAGCGTCTCCGATCGAAGAAGAGAATTTCGGAGAGTTTGTATTTCTTGAATCCACTGAGCTTGTTGAGCTGGACTACAATGTTGGCAGGTAAACCATGAGAGTCCCATTCTTGAGGTGGCTCCTCGTCTTTCGCGATTGCTGCGGGAGAAAATATCCGGGACCAGAAATTGCCGTTTCCTTCACCACCTCCGCCACCACCACCTCCGCCAACTCCATTGCCGCCTCCGCCGCCGCCGATACGGTTGATAAGGGAAGGGGCGGAGAAGGCTAAGTGTAAGAGGATGCCGGAGGCGGCAGATACAGCTAGGGTTTTCTTAAGGGAGAAGACGTTCTTGGTAGATTGAGGGGTTTTGGGAATGTTATTAGGGTTTTGGGAGGAAGAGAGGAGGTGGGATGTGATAGGGGTGGAGTGGCGAGTGGTGGTGGTGGAATGGAGGCGGGTGGTGGTGGTGACGGTGGTGGGGGATAACTTGCACCGGGGCGGCAGGTAGGGAGTGAGGTTGAGAGAGAGGAGGTGCCCCGGAGCGGCGATCGACGACATTGCGGTTGGGGATAAGGGGAGAAAGAAAGAGAGAGAGAGGTTCTGCTAGTCGGGTCTGGTGTAGTGTTTGATGGGAGGTTTTAGGTTTATGAGAGAGGCCCACCCGAAGGATGTTACATTACGAGGCTTTATTTACTTTCCAAAAAACAATACTGAACAAAAAAAAAAAAACCTCTCTGCAACAATAAATAATAAGAAAATTTTTAGTCAAATCCCTTCTAATTTATCAGATTTTTAAAGAAATCTTTTAAATTTTTGAATCTTCGTTAACACCATTATTAGATTAAAAATCTTAACTAGAATACAATTTTACTAAATTATTCATGATATATTTTAAAAAAAAACTTTTCTGCATTTTTTTATGTAATTCAGGCAGATTAAAATTCGATTTGAGTAGATTAAAATTCATTTTTAATCTGCTAGAATAAAATTTTAATCAATTTTATTGAATTTTAATCGACCTGAATTTTGATATGTAAAAAAATATAAATTTTAATCAATGCTAATAATACAGATTGAGTTCAAATTGACTCGAATTTTAATACGTAAAAAAATAATTTTTAATCAGGTCGAATTGAATTTTAATATGTAGAAAAATGACTTTTAATTGGTCCAAATTTTAATATATAAAAAAAATTAATTTTAATTAATTTGAATTTTAATCGAATTTCATGTAGAAAGATTGTTTGACGTTTATTTAAGAGTAATTTTAGTATTTTAGATGAATCTTTTGTGTTAAAAATGGTAATTTGTGTTAGTGATGTTTAAATATAAACTAGAAGATATATCAATGATGTTTTGGATAATAGAGAGGAGTGTTCTTAAGGATATGATAAATTAGAAGAAGTGTGACTAAAATTTTTTCCTAAATTATATTATATCTTACATTAAAAAAAAAACTAATGTACGGGGAGAGATTTTTTACCACTCAAACCCTTAATATCCAGAGCACTATATACTAAGTTCATCTCTAGATTGAATTTAATAAAATTTAAATAACATTAGAATTGTTTGAATTACCATTTTTTGTAAAAGATGTATTCTTATTATGCATAAAATTTTTGTTTCTTTATACAATTTTTTTTACTTTCCATCAAACATTTTCTATAGTTAAAGGTGTTTTTGCAATCAAGAAAATGAATATTATTTACCTTCTTTTTTTTTATAAGTGTTTAAATTTACGCCGATTACAATATTTATCATTTAAACAGTTTTTACTAGTCACTCAATCGATAAGAAACAACTCATTTTCTATTGGTAAGAAGAGGTAGGAGTTCTATAAATTTGGTCTGTTTTTCTGTCAATTACATCATAGTAAATTCAGTCGAAAATAAAATTAAAGAGAAAATCTTATTTTATACCTTAAAAATTATTAAAATTACACTTTTAAAAATTAATATTTTCACGTGACATTATAAAATGTGAGACCCGAAAAATTTGCAGGACGCCCGCCCATACGGATTATTTGACCCAAATGAAAGTGCTTAACCAGAGAAAACTTTCTTCACCTGCGGGTGGCGCGTAGCACAGGCACAGTACTCCCTCTTCAGCAATGGAAATGGTGAGAAAATGAGCTTGTGCTTCCACGCAATTCCCCGACGATACATCTTAAAGAACACAATAACAAAAGCCACCCACCGATCTTCCCACGATTTGCCGACTCACAACCGCCAAAGCCCACAGCCGGAACTCCCTCTCATCTTCTCTAATTACCAATCCTTTACTCAAAGCGAAAACAACCCAGAGTCTCTCCATTTAGAGCTCCTAGCTCAGTTACAAAATCATGGGTCGGAACACACCCCTTATATTTTTAACAAAGTCGTATCCTTTTGTTCAAAATGGGCTTCGCTCGATTTGGGTATCCAACTCCATTCCAAAATCGTCAAACTGGGTTTCGATTCCAACGTGTATATCAACAGTGCTCTTGTTGATACGTACTGTAAATGTGGGTTTCTTTCATGTGGCCAACAGTTGTTTGATGAAATGCCTCGAAGAAATGCAGTCACTTGGAATTCTTTGCTTTCTGGTTATTTGCAAGCCCTGTGGCCTGAAATGGCTACTGAATTATTTATGGAAATGATTAGAACTGGAATAGCTCCAACGCCATTTAGTGTATCAGCTATTCTAGTTGGTTGTGCTCAGTTAGAAGATGGAGAACTCGGGGCTCAGGTGCATAGTCTTAGTTTAAAAGCTGGTTTCTGCTCAAATGTTGTAGTGGGGACGGGTTTGATTCATATGTACTCAAAATGTGCAAATGTTGAGGCTTCAAGGAGGCTATTTGATCAGATGCCGGATAAGAGTGTTGTTTCATGGACTTCAATGATTACTGGCTATGCACAGAATCATCAGCCTGATGAGGCGATGATGTTAGTAAGAGAAATGTTGTGTTTGGGCATTAAAGCGAATTATGTCACTTATAATAGTTTGCTGAGTTCATTTTGTCATCCTGATGATTTGGACCATTGCAAACACCTCCATTGTCACATACTAAAGGAAGGACTGGAGTCTAATGCATACTTAGCAGTTACCCTGGTAACTGTATATTCAGATTGTGGTTGTAGCTTAGAGGAATTTTATAGGATATGCTCCAGTGTCATGGTATGGGACCAAATTTCGTGGAATGCGGTCATTTCTGGTTTCTCTAACATAGACAATGGTGAGGAAGCCTTTATATGCTTTTCTAGAATGAGGCAGGCTGGCATTGATGTTGATTTGTTCACATTCACTAGCATTTTGAAAGCAATGGGAATTAGTTCAGCCCTTGAAGAGGGGACACAAATCCAGACTCTAGTTTTCAAGACTGGTTATGCTTCAAATGTGTGTGTACAGAATGGGCTTGTGTCCATGTATGCAAGATGTGGTAAGATCGATTATGCGAAGAGGGTGTTCTTTTCAATGGATCACCATGATGTGATCTCGTGGAATTCACTACTTTCAGCATGTGCTCAGCATGGCTATGGTAGAGAAGCCGTTGAAATGTTTGAACATATGAGAAGAAGTGGGGTTAAACCGAATTCAACCACATTCCTTGCTGTTCTTTCTGCTTGTGGCCATGTTGGGTTGCTGCACAAAGGGCTTGAGTATTTCAATTTTATGAAAAACGATGATTCCGTACAGCCACCCAAAGTAGAGCACTATGCTTGTGTTGTGGATCTATATGGTCGAGCTGGGTTCCTCCATGAAGCCGAAGCCTTTATCAATAGCATGCCAATAGATCCGGGATCTTCTGTCTTCAAAGCTCTGCTAAGTGCTTGTCAAGTTCATGGAAATAAGGAAATTGCTAGACGTGCTGCAAGAAAGCTTGTCGAGCTTTCCCCTAATGATCCTGCAACATATGTACTGTTATCTAATGTGCTGGCAACTGGAGGTTACTGGGATGATGCAGCAGGTGTGCGCAAGATTATGTGTGATAAAGGAGTGAGGAAGAAGCCTGGTTATAGTTGGATATGACTTTGAATAAAATTATGGGAAAATTTCATTCACACTTCCTTGTAGTTGGGTCTAAATTCAATGACACTTATTCCCGATTCTTAAACTGTACTGCACCCCCTCCTACTTTATACTTATGAATTATGGACACCCCCTAACATCAACCGTCTCTGATAGTAGATAAAGTGTATGATTTGATTATCTGTTCTTTGAAAATGCCAAAATTACTCTCTTATATGTTAATAGACTAAAATGCTTCGGGTCAATATTTTATAAAGTTTAATTTTTTAAATTTTTTTGATAAGTAAGATGATATATATTATATCTAATGAAATTATTTTTTATAAATCATATTATCATTCATTTGATTATGTAATCGAATTTTTATAAATTTTTAAATAAAAAATATTTTATCTACAATAAAAATTACGATCGATAAAATTAATGTCAAAGTTCTACTCATTTTCAACTCCTTTGTTATTGTCTGTCCTCCACAATATCATTTAACCACTCTTCACACATCAAATTTAAATATTATTTAATAAAATTTAATGTTAATTGAATAAATTTAGTCTTAATTTGATAAATCTAAATATTAATTTAGTGTTAATTTTATAAAATTAAATATTAATTTATTGTTAATTTGATAAAATTTTACATTCCATGTATAACTCTAGTACTTCTTTGAGTAAGAAAATTCCTTAAAGATGAGTTGAGGCAGCAAATCGTTGAGCTCAAGTACTCGTCCTTTCGAGTTTATTAGGGTTGAGCAGACGATAAGAAGATGCAAATAATATTACATTCGTCTTCTATTATCGTTTGTTGTCTCCATCCCAGATCAACGCTCAGTAGCAACCTCTCTTTGCAACTTATATCTCTAAAGTAGGGTTCTTGCCTTTCTTTTTTAGTTGAAACAATGCATTGTGAACTACGGCGTTCTTGAACTCTTCCTTGCTTGGGCGCTTGCCCCTTCTTTCTATTCTTGATGAAATCGAATGTTAATTTAGTGTAAATTAAAGAAAAGACATTAATTTTTAAAAAAATAAATATAAAATTGATGAACTTGAAGGTTAATTTAATATAACTAAAAATGAGTGTAGTAAAATTTTAGAAGCAGAAGGGGGTGTCGTTGAAGTTAAGCCTATTTACAGGGGGCATGGATAGATTTATCTTTCTAAAACATTAGGGGTATTTTTATAAAACAATGCTCGATGTTAACGCCGTAAACAGACAGCAACTGATAGGAGGTATCAATGAAATTTTAGAATCGAACGAAGGTATCATTGAATTTAAGGCTAACTATAGGGAATTGTATGAAATTTTTTTTAAAATTAACCTACTGTACGGGATAAATTCACGCAAATGGGCACCATCTCGTACGGATGGAGAGAGTTGCAGAGAAACCTTGGTAAACCTGAAAAACTAGAGAATAATTAGGTGAATCCATGGCCGGAGGCGGTCAATGAAACTTCAATGCTTAAATTAGTAAATTAGTCAAAGAAAAGTATAGAGTGATTGGCTTGACCTCGTCACCAAGTCTTAGAAACACGGGGTTGAGCTAGACTAGGACTTTTGGTCTTCAGCCCTTATCGCTAGACCCTGGTTGATCAGAGTAGCATTTCATTGGGACTCTGACTCCTTAGTGTCATATTCCCAGCTCCTAAATGTTTGGAGTGATATTTGATTAGGACTCGAGGTCCTGGGTTACACCCTAATTGAGAAGGACCGTCTTTAGTTTCCTTGGGTACCAAGCGTGAACGAGGGAAGTCTTGCCCAAGTCTGTTACTACTTAGAAGTGCCTTAGCCTTTGCCAGCTGAGTGGCGTGGGCGAGCTTCAGCCGAGTGGCAAGGGCGAGGTGAAGATGCCGAGTGACTTGAAAAAGCCTCCTTACTTTTGCTTAGTAGACCCTTTTGCCGAGTGACAAGAAGGAACCACTTTTGTCGAGTGGCATGAAGGAGGCATTTTTCCTTTTGGCTTGAGGACTTTGCCGAGTAGTGAGGAGTTCTTCTTTTGTCAAGTGGTGTGACATAGGCCTCTTTGCCGAGTGATAGTAGGAGTGCTACTTTATGCCTCACACCTATCCTCTTTTGGGAGCACAAGACCAGCAAGTTGATCGCAATACTACCAAATCTACATTCAGGCAGCTATTTAAGGAGAAATGGTTCTCATGTATAATTTTGGGAACTGAACTTCCATTTGGTGCCCGAAGATGATAAGCTCATTTCCAAGAGAAAAAAGTAGTTGAGTGATATGATCTATCCCCTCATTGAATGGTGGGTAAGGGATTATTGGGGAAATATCAAGCTTTCACTCACAGGAGCAAATTATATGCAATGTTGTTTCAAAATGACAATGATTGTCATTTCAGCCAAGACAATGGCTAGGATTGCAAATAATTTTGTGGTATCTTACCAGGCATTTTTCTTTTCAAATGCCGTACCCACGCAGTGCACAAAGACCTCTCACCTATAATAGGGTCTTGGAAAGTTAAGTGGCAGCCAGTCAAATCCCATTCTGGATTCTCCTCCATCAAATTGATTTACAAACCTGGACTCCAGAAATTTCTTCCCCGAGGCATGAGGCTAATAGAGAGGAAAACAGTTGCTCCAAGGCCTGGTCAACAACTATTTACTATCTTTGGAGTAAACACTGGGAGGGCCACAAAGTGGCTACAAAGCAAAGCACACAGCTTAGGTCATTTCCACATGTAAAAAGAGAGCCCACAAGCTTTTTTTTTTTCCAATTCTTTGTCAAGACATTAGCAGCTTTCACATATAGTCCGTACAAGAACCCGGAAACTAATGCTTGAGAATCGCTGCTTGCTCTTAAATTTCTCTCTAGGGGTTGAAATGCACCATGAGTTGAAATCGGATAAGTGAGATAGTGAGAGATCACACGACAACAATTCAAAAACTGTTCTCCTGGATCAGCAGCAATGGCCCAACTTGATGGTGGGCGAAGATTTTCCGAGACCTCTAAAACTCCGAAAACCCCAATCTCCCCAACTTTCGAACAACTTCTACAAGGTAATTTCATATCATTATGAGCATTCTATGCCTCAATGTTGGAGGCATCTAACATGGTACATTGGCACCACAGGTGATGCCTCGGCTAGGCTCGGAAGTAACCATGACCAAGAAGAAGATCACAGCCCACATAGGAAATCAGTGCTTACAAAAGTGAAGGAGAAGGCTAAAAAGTTGCGGAACACTCTTAGTGGCAAGAAAAAGCATGGGCATGAGTTGCCTGATGATAACACCACTCCCTCATGGGGTGTTAGCTTGGATGATGATGATGATGAAGATGACGAAGATCCGGAATATTTGGGAGCTCCAAGTAACATCAACATAGTCTTTATTATTTGTCATAATTTCATGCTTCACTTGATGAACTAGTAGGTGAAAGATTTCACAATAACACGAAGCATTACACATGTGGCTCATAAGAATGGTTACATAGGGTTGATCGCATATCGAATCAGTCAATTTTGTTGCATTAACTCTATTCTTTAAATCTGTTTCGTGCACAATCCTAGGGTATCCAAATTCATTTGACCATCTGCCTTTATCTTCAGTGTATGAATCAGAGCTGGCACCTGAGAATTACAAAGAAACAGCAAGGCAGCACCCAAGAGCATATCCTGTAGTTTCTGAGAAACATGTTTTGGCAAGCAGTGTCAATAATGAAGTTGAACAAGAAAAAGAAAAGCTTCCTACTCCTAACAAAACAATTACTGACAGTGTATCTGAGAAGCTGGTACCAGCATATAACAGAGTAACCGAGACCGTGTCTGAGAAACTGGCACCAGCATATGCTGCTGTATCTGATGCAACACACACAATTGCTTCTAAAATTGCAGGCCTGACTGTTTCAACCCCTGCGCCAACTGAAATTGCAGACTCTGCTGGCTTAAATGTTGCAGCCCCTAAGGCATCAGACAATGCCGGAGACTATGCTGCTAGTGGCATGGAAAAATTGGCTCGAAATTCAGAAACTACAGATCGTAACAGTCCGCGAACATGGGATAAAGGTGTTTCGGTGAAGGAGTATGTGATGCACAAGCTCGAGCCTGGAGAAGATGAGAGAGCACTTTCCCAGGTCATTTCTGACGCAATAAGTACAAGAAAAACTCCTGGTGAAATGGGTGTGGTGGAGAAGGTGAGAGAGGCCGTAAGTTCATTTCTTCGGGCTGAAGAACCTTCCCAATTGACAAGTAAGGCTACCGATTCATCATCAAACATACTCGTCTCCACTGTTGCAAAATCATCGTCAGACATTCCCATCTCTACTGCTACCAATACAATCTCACATCCACGGCTTGCTGCCCCCACCGGTTCCAACTCCATCCCACACATTCCCATCTCTGCTGCTACCAATACAATCTCATCTTCACAGCTTGCCGCCCCCACCGGTTCCAACTCGTTGTCACACATTCCCATCTCTGCTGCTTCCAATACAATGTCATCTTCACGCCTTGCCGCCCCCACTGGTTCCAACTCCTTGCCACACATTCCCATCTCTACCAGAGCTCATGAAGGTAACTTCATTATCATTTACCAACAGACCATTATAAGCCACTGACCCGATTCTGCTAGAATTATGGATCATTTCATTCAGCACGAAATATTCTTCTTGTCTTATCTTTTAAATTTTTCATTATTATTACAGTTGCTGAGGAAGAAAATCATGGAAGGATACTCCAAGCCAACTAAAAAATGCTGTTCATTTGCAGAGGGAAAAAAAGGTCTTGTGAATTCCATGTACAAGATTTATGTATCAATAAGTACCTACTAAGTGGTCTACTCCACCTCCACTTTTCTAACTGTTATTTTTAGTCACGCATTATGAAATTTTGTATCAGCAACACACTGTTTCGCAGCAATGATAGCAGATTTACATTTGAATCTAATCTTGAAAAACAAAATAAGTTAGTCACAAGAGTTATATAAATTATTTTGTATCCCTACAAATATTTCTGTCAATATCTTTTTGTGATTTGGATCGATGACACCTAGATCACACTCAAAATAATTTTCTTATAACACAACTTGGTTCCAGTTGAATAGTTGTTGCCTTGTCAAATAGCTGGTTTTCTTGATCAAACTAGAGGTTACCAAGCCCAAAAAAAATTGAGGTCTATCGGAAGTCAATCAAAGAGGCCACTAGCTTAAGCTTATTCTCCTTCACTAATGCCTTTGACTTCATGTAACCCCATTGAAGCTCTATATCTTCTTGTCAAAACCTTTCTCCTACCTCCAGTTTCTATTTATCAAAAAGAGGTTGTCCCTCCTTCGACCACTTGACCAATGCGGACAGATTTCCTTTATTCTCTTTTCATTCCTTTCTTCCCGTTAGCTCATGGATTTCATCCTTAATTTCGGGGCAAAAGAATCAAAATTGCTTTATTTTCCCCATATAGGAGTTCCTCTTCTTCTCTTTCGAAATACTACAGTATAAAAAATTGAATGTCATCTTAAAACCACTTGATGTGGGAGCCATCCATTTGACTCGAGCATATGATCTAAGCCAAAGGCCAGATGCTAATCTTTTCTAGACAATTTTCAAGTTGTTTTGTTCCAAATGCTGCTATGAAATATTGCTAAGCCTCTGTTTTGACAAGAATCAACCATTTAACCTCATGGTTCAAAGAATCTTGGTTGCATTTGCAATATTTGAAGCCCTAATTTTCCACTATTTTAGTATTTTTGGCATAACTTTTTACTCTGATCATGGATTGAGCTGATTCTTGTGACATTGTAAAGAATACTTCAATTCCTAAACAATTTATTGAGATCAAAATTCATGAATCCTTGTGATGCTAGTAAGTCATCTGCCTCCGAAAGGAAAAGTAATTTTCCACCATTTTAGTATTTCTGACATACTTTTTTACCCCGATCTTAGATTGAGCTGATTCTTGTGGCATTGTAAAGAATAATTCAATCACTAAACAATTTATTATGATTAAAATTGTGGTACAAGTTTGGTATAATAAGTCATCCGTCTTTAGAAGAAAAAATAATTTCTCAAGTATTTCCGATATAACTTTTTACCCTAATCTCGGATTGAGCTGATTATTGTGACATTGTAAAGAATATTTCAATCCCTAAACAATTTATTCGAATCAAAATTTGTGAATCCACTTCTAACAAAGTCGAAATTGTAATGAAAGTTTGGTGTAGTAAATCATTCGCCTCCGAAAAGAAAAGCAATTTTCTACTACTTTATGACACAACTTTTTACCCCAATATCGGATTAAGCTAATTCTTACGATATTATATCCGTCTCCAAAAGAAAAAATAATTTTCCACTATTTTAGTATTTATGATACAACTTTTTATCTTATATTGGATTGAGCTGATTCTTGTAACATTGTAAAGAATATTTTAATTTCTAAACAATTTATTGAGATCAAAATTTTTGAATCCACCTCTAACAAGGCTGAAATTGTGATACAAATTTGGTGTAGTAAGTCATCCGCCTCCGGAAAAAGAAATACAGAAGGGATTTTGAACAATAAATTTGATCGATAAATTTTTTTGCATGGTAACATTGGATAAAATATATTCAAAATATGTATGTATGTCATTGTGTATGTTCATAGAAAAAAAAAATAATTGATAAATTCGAGGAGAATAATATTACTAGTGAAGATATAGGGATAAGCATCCAATACCTATAACAACCGTCCGGCAAAATGATTCTTATATCTCTAAGTTTTCACATTCATTGCCATACCCATTCTTTCTACTCCCCAAGACAGACACTCATTTATTACCACCCCTCTATCCTCTTTTTTTCTCTTGCTTCGTTCAATCTAATCCGTACATAACGTAATGGCTAAGCCAATGGGGGAAAGAGAGGCTGAAAGCCCGAACATAATCTCCTGTAATTTCACTCGGTTCTTCTTATTTGCCTGGTTTTGAATTCACATTATTCTTCAACAATGGAGAGTCCCAATCCAAGAGGAAAGTCCCAACAAGGCTGCAGAAACATCCACCTGCGGCCCTTCAGCTCGACACAATCGAGAATAGCGACAATGCAGACCCTTACGCTCCCTCTCGATGTGCAATTCTTTCATTATCTCCACTCGAACTCTCTCCTCAGTTGTCATCTGAGGCAGAAGCGACACGATTAGCAGTTAGCAGAAGAGATTAACAAGGCGCCAACAATGCGATACAGCCATAGGCATACTGACCGAACCTTTTGCGCTGTTTTCTTTTTTTTTTCAAACACCATGCACAAAAGGTTAGTCAGGTGCAGTGACGCTTTGACGATGGCTTGTGTTACATCCCCAGCCTACTCCTTTAAATGTAATTTTGGTTAGTCACACTGGTTGTCCTGTGATCTATTCCTGTCTCTCTCTCTCTCTGTAAGAAAGACTTCATTACAAAGTGTGCTCTATTCAATCATTTGGGCAGTCCACCACGAGGCCTCTGCAGTGTCGAAAAAACTCAATTGCTTGTAGACTCATCCCCCATGTAGTTATTGTGACTTGAATTTGTCTCGCTTAGATCACAGTGAAACAATCTTACTTGATTGTTGGAAAAAAAAATACTGAGAAAAAACGTGAGTTAAAAATATGTTTTTTAAGTAGAGGGAAGTGTATATAAGAACAACTCAATGACCAAAAGTTTTATCATATCTGAAATGGACCAACAACAGTTGAGGAACCTACCCTAAAATGTTAATCATAGTGCAGCTCTACTTTCTCGTAGCATGCAGATTGACAAAGCTTATGATTTAGAAGCAAACTCATTGCAAGTGAATAATCGAACTGATAAAGTTACTAACCGAGAAAAAAACACCGATAGAGAGAATCATCCAATGATAGATCTACAGCAAATGGATGCAGAGGGGCGTACAGGGGTGAGAGTCTCATGATCAAACCTCACTCCCCGTGGAAACAACACCCACTGCAAGTTCATAAGGCCACCAATTCAAAGCCCTTCCTGCAATAGGGTAGAAGGGCGAGCAACAATCAATAATAAATGAGGAAATATAACAAATTAAGCATGTATTCTGCCAAACTTAAATTCATAACCAATTTTTCAAACAGTGTGAAGGGCTTGTATCGAGCTTAACAACATATTCAATGTCCACTCCGCAGAAGCATTAAAACATAAAATCGAACCCTCCATAAAACTTTCCAAGAAACTCCTCTTATTCATCTTCTACACATTTTTTATTTATGTCCTCCAGAACCCAATCTCAGCACATCGTTATCAGTTTGAAGTATTTTTTAGTGTTAATAATGTCCAAAGCTTTCAAGTAGACCCCTTGAAGCAGTAATACATAGAAAGACTAGTGGATACTGTATACATAATTTTGTTGTACTTTAAAGCCCCTTAGAAATGAAACAAAAAAGAAAAGTCTCAAATGCCACACAGCACCCTCCCTTGTTCTGCAAAAGTTATTTCAACCTTTCCTGTTCAATAAGCCTCAGGATTGACCGATTCAGTTACAGAGAATATGTCCAAATGAAATGAATGTGACCAAGTAATAAGTTAGAATATCATGGTATTCGACTCAAAATTAATCTCTTCAGGTCAATGAGATGCACGTGTTGTCCAAAATATAGCACTAGTCTTAACGTCCATGGCAGCATACTTACAAAGAGAGAAAATAAACAGACACAGATGTTGAGAGGTGGTAATAATTTCCTCTACCCACCTGAGAATTAAGCTAACATCTTGTATAATGTATCCGTATAGCCAGTCAAAATGCCAACACAAATAACCAAAGATGATCTTTGACCTGAACCATGCAAAATCAATAGAGAGCCGAAGAAAGAAACACCAGCTATGACAGAAACTGCAGTTATAAGTTATTTATTCCAGACAGCCAGGCCTTTAGAGTACAATTGCAAAACAAGATGTATCTAATCGTTGACTGATCTAAGGCTAACGTAAGTGATTCTGCAACTCCCTTCATTTCAAAAGTACATTCAAGTGTAACTGTGCTTGGTTACCATTCAAAAGAAACTGTATCATGGACCTCAAATCCTTCTCCTGCCACCAATATCTAGAGTTGATGCGCAGGAATTCTAGGGCCTTTAGAGTTAATAGGAACTGTTTTTTTGTCTTTGAAACCAAAATAAATCACTTGCAATGGTATGATAATGACATCTTTCTCAGCATTTTGGCTAAGATCAAGTGTTGTCTCTATTCTTATCATAATATCATATGATAATGTCCATCTTTGCCACCAATTGTCCTGAAGAAAACTAGCAAACAAGTTTATTTTATGTGATTTCAGTGTTCACATTGTATCGATATTGGTTCATTGGAAAGAAAGATAGCAGTTCAATGTGAGTACTTCCATAATTCCTCCGACAAGTTGAAGGACAGTAGTAATGATCAATTGATCATGGCCCCTATGTCCTATTGTCTTCATATAATTTTCCCTATGATAAGGATAAAAGATGATGGCAAAGTATGAGTTAAAGCAAGTAACTGGTCAGTTAACATTTCACAACCTCAGAAACAAGGACAATATAAAGCCCCAAGACAAGGCTTATAAACGATACTTAAATGCTTCTATCAATGTAACCAATCTGGCAAATAATTCATATCCACTTCATATTCCAGATATTGATACATATATTTATAAAGAACAATTATGGAATGCAATGGAGGTCAATTTTGCATTCCAATCATTAATTTCCATGCATAAGCAAAGGTATAGCTCAAATAGATAAACATAACTTACCAGCAGATCCTGAGATAAAGATAAGGTAGTCCTTAGGTATCAAGTATCAACCTTCTATCAAACCCCAGCAGAGAAATGAAATACCCAGCACCACTAATGACTAGTAATACAGCTGTCACAAAAAGCCTCCGCCATATCTTACTCTTGAAAAAGGATTCAGCAGCATTATTAAGGACTGAACCCAGCTGTACCAAATTCCAAAATCTATTTTTAAATATTGTATGCCTGGATTGCAAGGTTCCATAATTAATGATATAATGTGAGCTGAGTAGACCGGCACCATCATCAGTTGTTGGCGGAAGGAATTCGTGATTTAGAGACTGCAGATGCTGCCTCAACATTCATATGCTTACTTCTGAGCTATTCTGGAGCATAGATAGAAAACCTTCTGTTTGCTTTTGAGGGAAAAAAAAAGCCTATTTAACTACCGAAAAGACCATTTAGCTGAATTCTGAAGAATTTTCTTAAAAGGAAATATGAATTCTTGCATAGAAAGAACAATAACATTGAGGATTATGTACAGCCAGCCCATCTGTATGTTGGTGTAAAACAAAAGAATCTAGCAAAGCAGAATGGCATCTCTGTAATAGGATTATGCTATAGTTTCGTAAGGCACAAAGCAGATCACAGTTTGGTAAGAATATGCAATAGAATAGCCAGACAACCTCTAACATAAAGTCCACTTTACTCATTCATTGTGCTATGAGAATTGAATATTAGTATAGAAATAATCATATTTATGGAACTGCACAAGCAATAAGTCCATTAAACTCTTTAAATTAGCAGTGAAACAAATGATTGTCAAGACCCGAGACTAATATCTCAGACTTAACACATCCACTGATGGCGCGATGCAAACATGGCATCAAGTTGCATCTCCCTACCAATTTTCAAAATGATCTAAAAAGGACAGAATCTATAGCACACAAACTACAGAAACCTAATGCACACAAGAAAAACAAAATTATTTGAAGCTTGAACACGACATAAAAATTGAAAAAGAAAGAAAAAAGATGTCAAACAGTATGGGAATATATAACATATTATTAAATCTGGTTCAGTTTAACCTAAAGAAATTTAACTTCCTAAAAATGAAATTGGGCAGATTCAGACAGAAAAAACAATAACTAATCTGTTACATGACCAAATGTATGTTGATGTTACCATAATAAACCATTCGTTTAAGGTACGATAAAATTGAAAGAGATTACCACCCAAGTACGTAGTTGGGGAACTCTAGTACTTGAAACACAAGGCAGTCAAATGCAGTTTTCAGTTATCCACATCTTTTGAAATCAATCGCAGTTTTCAGTAAATTGCGGCATTCTTCATCTTCTTTTTTTTTATATGGTAAAGATCTCACAGGTCAGCTAACAAGAAACAAACAGTAATAGGGAAATGGAACTAGTCTTGAAACGAAGACGCTAGGGCCCCATTGGCCATAGCTGATCTTCTGAAATATGAGTAGACCGAGCAAAGAAGCCATGAGTGGCCCACATTCACTAGGTCCAAAAGTCAATGAGCCAGTGGGCAAAGCCATGCAAAGCATAGCAAAATAAAGGGTAGCGCAATGTTAACAACATAATACTTTTCTTGACTACTTTTGTGTTTGATTGTTTACCATACTGCACATTCACAACAAAATTGTTGGTTCAAGAAGCTGAATACATACCAGCAGCCTCGATTAATAAAAGATATAAGCTTAGGTCACCACCCTCAAGCTTGATATTCTTCTCTCCCAATCCTGTCTCCTTACTTAACAAAGATTCTAGTTCGTCACCTCCAATGCCCACCATCCACCAAGCCCTTATCTTGGTTCAATATATAAATTGTCTAACCAACACAAAAAAAAAAAAAAAAAAACTCCTCAAAAATGGCCAGAAACTTTCCTCAATGTCAATCAACTTCAACTCAATCCCATTGTCAGAGGACCAGCAAAACAAAGAAAGATTGCTCATAATGATTGGTTGCCGGGAAAACCCTTGTTTTATGATGATCAAATAGTCATAGTAGGTTTCACTATGTTTAATAATAAGATAACACGTATGCAGGTGAATTCTACGTAACATAATAACTATCTCATGTAAAATTCACTTAGTCTCATGCTATCTTATTATTATATCGTTATCGTTATCAGTATGATGACGTAATGTAACGGTTACTTACAACATTTTTTTTCATTTTTTGGGGGTGGAGTCATGTATGAATTTCTAATTAGGCACTTTAATTATGTGTGTTTAATTATTTTTTTAATAAATAAAAATATAAATCAATGTCAATTGTAAAAAACCTACAAAATATGATTCAACTAAACAGGCAATAACGGATCTATTGCAACTCATATTATCATAAAAAGTATTTTTTGTTTTTCTTTACTTCTTTCACTCCCTACTTCAATTTCATGTGGTAAAAAATAATATCAATATATTAGAATTTTTGTTTATAAAATATTTTCAAGTCTGAATATTTTGTTGTTTTAATATTAAAGTAATCCTAACTTCTATACAATAATAAAGTAAATTATTTAAAGAATGTGTCCAAAATTTATTAAAAATAGTCATTTATTATGGGCCTCTCAGTGTCCAAAATTTATTAAAATGTGTCCCAAGTGTATCCATTTATTATGGGCCTACATAAAAATAATATGGATAAGCATACAATTATAAGTATAATTTTTGAGAGAAATTTGAGGGTACACCAGCAACCACCCTCGCCCGTCGCCCCTCATGTAACTCTGCCCATGAAATACATCACTTATTAGTTATTACTTAAAAACGCTACATACTTCATGAGCAATGCTATGCTGCACAAATATTTATTCAAACTTTGTATTTCAAATCAATACAAGTAGTTGGATTAGTGAAATCTATTAACTCTACTAAATATTTAATACATAAAATTTTGACACTTCTCTTAAGATACAAAATTTGGATATCAAATTATGCAGCACAGCTTTGTCCCATAGTTCACATGTGACTTATAAGTACAACTATACAACCTACCCAAGAAAATCTATAACTACGAACAAAGAGAGTTTTATAAGAGAAAAAATGTGTTTTTTTTTTAGGAAAACGCTATACTTTAACAAAAAAAATTATCAAATAATGTGACACAATCTCCATTATTGAATATTAATGAGACCAAATTTGTGCCACATCTTTTAAGATACAGATTTGATAAAAAAAAAAATTGGTAAAGATGTATGCTTTTCACATTATCATTTTTCTCCTTTCGTGTCTCCACTGAAATTCTTGGCTTGGCTTGGCTTTCAATCTCTCATCTGAAAAACAACTCTCTGCTAAACCTTGTAAACTTAAGTACCCTTCGATTGGATATAAATTAATGAAAATGTCCCATAAGTATACAGAAATTGAATTACAAATTCCATCAGAAAAATGTAGAAACTATAAAAGAGAAAAAAAAAAAAAAAAAAGGCAACCATTCACGGCCCAAAAGCTCACCCTTTATGTACAACAGGCCAACCATCTAACTCATCTCTGAAGGTATTTCACTCTTCCCACAAGTTGTCATTTAGTTATTATAATTAAATGGCAAACTGCAAATACACAGTCATACTTCAGATTTGCTCTTAAAAGCAGCTGCAATTGTCGACTGAGATTTCTTCAAACATCAGAATTCGAACTCTCCTGTCGCCTGAAGAAGAAAACCAGCATCCAGAGAAAATCTAGAGGAGGAAACAGCAGATACAAACATAAGTTTGAAGACGAATTCCATGAAACGCACCTTATTGAAGAGGATGTCTTCATTGTTTATGTGCATAATGCCATCCTTTAGAGTGCATTTCCATCTGCTCTTGGTGCGTGTCACCTACCAACATATTTGTACGATGTTTATCAGGCCTTGTCATCATCGTAAACTATGAATTTAGCATTATTAGTACAATACCTTATCAAACTGAGCCAAAACTAAATGGATTGGATTATGCTCCTCCCCCTGGTCGACATCATCCAAATCATCATCATCATTTTCATTCAAGGGCTCATCATCATCGTCATCTCCAACATCATTCTGAGTGACAACAGCAGGAGTAGCTGCTTGCATCTCTAAACAAATGCAAATAACAGAAAAAAATTATAACAGGCCATCTACATATCTAGTTCAAAATTATCAAAGTTTACCATTTGGTGCTGGTGTATTCACTACATTGTAGTCTTCATTGACAACTCCTTGATAGTTGTATATCTTCAAAACAAGAAGAAAGAGACAGGGTAAGTTTACAAAAGCAACAGATGGTGGGTTCATCATGCTTTTCATGTATATATTATTAAAGCAGTAAAATGGCAATGTTAGAAGCTACCATAAAAATGGAATAACTGCAAATAGCCTAAGGCTTAAAAGTATATGCCCAACATCGAGCAATAATTTGTTACCAACAATTCAAAGTCGCAATACTTAATCCATCGAGCGATAATACAAAAGCACAATGACACGGCCCTTTCAACCGGCCAAAACGCCTGTTTGAGAATTTAGTGTTCCAACTTTCGATTAAATAATCATTTTAGACACTTTCACAATAACGGATCCAACGTAATAATATGTAAGGTACAGACTTTTGATACATCTACCACTTGAAAACAGTCATTTTTTGCAATATTAACGTAATGCATTTTTTTCACTTAATGCAACATTTTTGAAACATTAGTTTTGCTAAGAATGAGGATAGAAAGGAAAAATGGTATTCAAATCTCACTTATTCCAACTCCTTAACATCCAAGCAACATGCTAATGTCTGAGACAGTAATCATTGATCACATTCATGGGAGGAATGGCATGCTATTGAGTGGGTTAAGCCACTTCAAGTTTAAACAATAATGGGTCTATTCTAAATGTACACAAAGCTTCAAAATTGAGTATAATCAAACCTGTAAACTATTGAAATATTGGAAAGCGCGCTCAAATATTTGGTTAGATAAAAGAAACTCTTCAGTGTTGAAATTAAAGCAGAACAAATTTGGGGCTTATGCTAGCATACGCGCTTACTAGTGCACAAATACACGTCTAAATAGGTAATGCACACAAGCAAAACTCGGGATTGCATGAGAATATCTCCTCAAAAACAAGGAAACAGCTGTGCTTACGTTGGGTGTAGAAAGTGCATCATCGTAAGGATCGGGTATTGGCCCATCCCATTGAGGTATCCTCTTAAAGATAGTTATGCCTTGTCCAGACATGTCTCGGTTAGCAGCAATGACCATGTTACCTTTAGTATTGCTCCCCTGAACTACCTGAGAAAATGACAACAATTTTTTTTTGAATTGAACAAAAAGAAATACATATCATGCCAGATTAAGATAAAATGCAAAAATTGCAGAGTCATGCAGCATTTAATAAATCCTCCATTAGATACAATCATGATAAATGAACCGCACGCCAGAGCCTATAGACATATAATCAGATTTGGATTGTTCTATGCCTATAAATGCAAAACGATAAAATCACACCAGAATGGCACACTATCCAAGTACACATGCATTCCACATGACTGAGCTCTCTATTGTAGGGAAAATGCCTAAAATATCACAAGGGGCGGGGACAAAATTTCAAATATAAAATCCCTCTTTTTTCTACTCACATAGCAAGTAAATTTCCAGGAATGATTAACATTGGATACAACATAACAATGACCCAGAAAAGAAATGATACACAAAACTGCTTTTCTTTTTTGGGTTCTTTTCTTTCCCTTTTTTCCCGCCAGGCGAAGGGGGGGGGGGTGGCAGGAAAGATGGTCCAAAAACCCAAATAAGGCTTCATCAAGGGAAATTATGAAGGTCACCTACCAAAGGTAAAGATTACATTGTAGTGCTATAGAAATTGAACAACCCTATATATGGTCGAACATTATCAATAATCATCTCCCCTTGCGGTCAATAAAAAAGGCTCTGCCTGACAAGGGTCCAAGACTGGTAGAATAACTGCCTAATTTTACTCTTCATGTAGGCACACTAAGCTAATGAGAATTTTTTTATGGTGGTGGGATCAAAGAAATGGGGTCTACCTTAATCTCGTCTGATATAGCATCTCCGGCTCCATCTTGCTGTGGTATGTATCCTCCTGCACGGTATTGCGAAGGAAAATCCTCTCGTTTCCGCTTTCCAGAAGGCATTGTGAAGAAATCCTGCATTCTTCCAACATTAAGGTCAATAGTGGACTTCATTGGTAATTAAACACCGTTAAGGTAAGATCTTATGTCACCAATAAAAACAGCCCACTTAGGTGCCAAAAATTTAATAATTACAATAGTTCCTCCTTTAAGTGTGTTTGATAATGCACAAGAGTTACCATTTAGAACATATTTCACTACAGGAAAAAAATATTATGTTATTTAAAAGAGAACAACATAAATGAAAACCAAGCTCCAAGGAAGGCCATTTCGAAACAATCCTACCTCTAATATTTCAATTATACATATTCTGCTGCTGGAAGCTTTTCGTATCATGGTTGAGCACTAATATTCCAATTTACCTGGTAAACCTGAGACTGAGAGCAAAATTCTATTGCCAATAGTTTCTTCCTTTTAATAACCAAGTGATCTTCCTGAATAATCATTTTGAGATGAGTTTTTTTTCATACTTAATCCCAACAAGATTATTTGAGGTGAGATTATAAACCAAGGTGACTCGTAATACTATAGGTAGGTGGAGTGTCCACCTTATTTCTTTCCCCGGTTTTTTTTTTGGTGGTGGGGGTGTTGGGGAAAGAAGGTGTTCCATTTACTGCTATATGATAGCACAGAAAATTAACAATCATCCTTTTTCCTTTTTTTACAGGGGACAAACCATTCCCAACCCATATTCAAAGCTGTTTGCAAAGTGCTTACTAGACAACAGAGCAGCGGATTTCTAAGTTCTGAAGAAAGCTTCCCAAATAGGCCAGAGGGTATTATAGAAAAGGAAAAAACAAGCAGAAGGGAAAACATCAGATAATATATCCTCTGAGAAGTTTTATTACTTTCCCAAATGAGATTAAGTGCCGAGGAGCCAAGGGGCAGTTTGCATATTTTCCCGAGCATTAGACAACATTTGCATATGGTTACATGAATGTATATTTAGTTGGAGTTGAAGTCACTCAAACTAAAGGAGAGGCATGAGCTCTTCTTTTACTAGGAGGGCATAGAACAGAAAGTCCTTTTCATCTCTATTGGTAATCATCTATGAAACACGGACACTGAAAAATGTGATGTATCCGTGCTGGACACATGTTGGATACGGACACGTGTTCAATACTCTTTTATCCATGTCCATAATTAAATAATATAAGTTTAATTTCGAATAAGTGTCCGACACTTCTTTAAACCGTGTCTACTACTAAACAACAAACATGTTGACATATGATCAACAAAGCTCAAAAATTTGGCTCATAAGTATAAAATTATTAAGACTAGACATATTAAAGTTGTACTCAAAATATAATAACAAAAGTAAAAGATTCAGAAGACAACAATCACGAAAATAAGAACAATCATTTAAATTATATATGTTTGGTACTGGTGTACGAAAAAATTTGATGATTATTGACTATTATAATGTTAGTTTAAAAATTCATATTAGATGACTAAACATAAAATTTACTTACCATAAAGTATTGATTTTTTTATGAATAAAATATTATTAGCGTCGACATGTGCATAGCCATACAAGTATTCACACATGCAGATACCCTTATCTTCATGTATACCATACTTTCAAGAGAAAGTAGAATTTATTCGCATAATCTAGCCAACTGAAGCCAATACTTATGAGATAACATACATAGGGGTTGTCATGAAAGAAAACGAGGGAATGCCTCAATGAATTATAATCAGCGAAAGAAGAAAAGGAGTTCTGTCACCATGAGGCAAAAAATCAGGATTTCTATATTGTTGGTCGACAAACAAAGGCTGGCAAATGTATGTAAAGTACGATGGAACATAAAGGACAAAAGTTTTTTTCGTTTTCCTTTTTTTTTTTTTTGGGGGGGGGGGGGGTAGTGCCCGCTGTGATCTATCTCTCTCCTCCACTACACGCCAATTGAAACAAACCAGACAAAGTATTTACAGCCTAGTCCATTGTCTTTCAATAGCCAGTAGGTTTATTTAACAGATGCAGCAACCAAATCTAGTTAAGAGTTTTCTGCTTTAGCAGTGGCAGCATAACAAGAAGCAAGCTTCACTACCACTGGAGAAAATGGGCATTGCTATCATGCACGCTTCTCTCTCTCCCCCCCCCCCTCTCCCTCTCTCTCTCACTCATTCACACACACACCCCTTTTCCTGTTTACGTCTCCTCATTTTTGAGCAAGAACGGCTTATTGCTGTGACACGGCTGTAAAACTCAAAGCTCAGGTTGACACATCATTCACATATTCTCCAAATCGTAGCACTCTCTAGCTATCAGTCATCTATTTTCAGAGCTTCTCATCTTAGTCACTCTCTCTACACAGCCAGATTGGTCATTGGCCCTTAAAGAACATGTACAAATACGTCTCCCCTATCCTCTATATTTCGTAATCTGATCAGATTTCATCTCAATCTGATTGCATAGATATATGTGACAGTTTCGCAGATTTCAACCCGTTGATGAACTCATACCCTTTTCCAACATCATTCTATTTACTCTTTTCTAGAATGATGACAAAAATCATCTTTTAATTTTAACTCATTCCTTAGTGGCTGTGCAGAACAGAAAATTTGTTTTGGCTTCCAGTTATGTTATTCTACAATGCATTTACAAAAATTTCGGACTGCCCATTACTTCTTCAATTTTTATGGTTGCTTATGTTCTTTTTTTCATGGTATGTGAATGTTATTTGCTGGATTTGATTTCTATCAATTTACACCAAATGATATTTGTCTTCTTTGTATTTTTCATACAAATTTCCTAATTTTTCCCACATTACAGCTGTCTCCTAAAGTGAGTTTCATCAAACCAAAGAAGGGGAGGACCGGAGGGCCAAAAAAATAATTATACATATCCACTTGTCTATTTAGGGATGGAAAACCGCCAAATGACACTAAATGAATCCTTAATGTTATGCGCAACATTCCTTAAAAGGAAAAATACAAATTTAGAACTCCAGTGCTCCGGAACTCCAGCTAGCAAATTTTCAAAAAACTAAGAGCCCGAGCATGATTCAGTATATCGCAACTTATATTGTCAATAGCAATCACCTGAGTCATGGGTTGATGAGACGCTGCCCTGTCCACCTCTTCACGACCTTCCACGTAAGCTACAATCACATATAGACATGCTTAACACAAAATTGCTAAGCAATATGTAAATGAATACAGTTCTAGAATACTACATACCAACATTAACATCAAGAGGAGGCCTTTGGTTCATCCAAGGTTGAGGTGGTTGCTGCACAAGTGAAAAGGAGGAAAGAGGTTACTATTTGACTTCTAGAACCCATCCCAAAGAATACAAATTCCTAGCCACTAATCACATAGAAACATTAGTTTCCACATCATCTGAATGCCATTGAAGAGACCCAGAAACATCTCAAGACAATGGGAAATGGGTATATTGAAAATTTGAATTGCGAAAATTATCATAAAAAAAGACGAGATATAATGCAGAGTCAAGTGTCTACCATGTACGGACTAGGTCTCCCAGCTCTCATATCAGTAACTCCACCATTGTCGGTCACAGTAGGATAGTCGTTAGGGGTTATAGGAGTGCTACCAGTCGGAATGTTATACATTGAATTATCCGCTGTCCCCGGTGATGGAGTTGGGGCTGTTCCCGGCAAAGGAGTCTGAGCAGTTCCTGGTAGAGGCGTTTGCATGGGAGTCTGCAATGGCGTCTGTAAATCCCGTACACGTTTATCTTTATATAACTAACTGGAAAATTACTTCAATTTTCATGTATAAGAGAAAAGGAAATAAGAACTCACAGGAGGAAAGAGTAAATCAGCAGTGGGAGTTTCGAACTCCTCGGTACCTTCATAAGGCACATTAAGATCATGAACAGGGGTAATCGCACCCCCTGGTGTCGGCTTAGGCCCCGAAGACCTGTCTATCGGACCTAATATAGCACCCGCTTGCACCATTTTCAGCTCCCATAGCTAAAGATCAACATAACATCAACAATTACACAACACTTAATTTCAGGGCAACAGATCCAAAAATTATGAAAACCACAAAACCCTAACACTAAACAGATCGAAACTGTATACACTGAAAAAATTCAATCTTGACACAATCAACACAAAATAAAATTTTCACCTAAATAAACAATTAATCTTAAATTCAACAAAAACAAAAGAATTTCTTGGGAAGAAAATTGAAAAAAAAAAAAAAACGCTTACTCCTTGAAGCTCGTTGAGGACACTCTCGCCAGCACCCCCGTTGTTGACGAACTCCTCACGGACCTTGTTGATGACGTCTTCGATTACTTGGACGTAGACATTGCTCGTCGTCGAACTCGACATTCTCCGATTCTCAAAGCTCCGTCTACGTTCGATTTTATCGACAATCTACAACAATAATTATACAAACAATACAGATCTTCTCAAAGATTGATAGAAAGATGTAAGAGAGATGAAGAGTTGAGAGATGAAAAGTAGCGTTCGGGGGTAATGGACGAGAAGTGAGAACGAGAGAGAGAGAGAGAGAGAGAGAGCGGCGGAGAAGGATAGGGAGCCGGAACAGAAAATGGCATAAAGGGTGGAATATAAATAGGTTTGCATCCGTTTATATGTTTGGGTCCACGTGTCGATTCCGCACGATCAGGGTTTTTTTTTTTGCCTAATTTCAGAGGAGTGAATTATTCATGTCTTTAAGTCTCTTTTTCCATGTTTCAAAAAAAAAAAAGTCTCTTTTTCCATATTATTTAATTCAAACTATTAAGCTCATATCTATATTTACTCCATTTATATCCATCAAATTAAACAATTAAATATATATTTCAAAGAAATCAAAACAAAAATAGTAATTGAAGTGAAATTTCAATGTTTTGAAGTGATTTAGAATATTTCGATATATTTTGAAATATTTTTATTAATGATTTTAGAATATTTGGAAACATTTTAAGATATGTTGGTATATTTTGATTAATATTTTAAAAATAAATTTTTTATTTTTATTATGTTTTAAAAATATTTTCGTACCTAAATGATACACCAAGATGAAATTTTGATTATTGTCTATATAATAGGTTGAAATAAAATTGAATGAATCTAATTTTTAATTAGTCAATATAGACAAGATGAGTTTAGTAACTAATGAAATTAGTATAAATGAAGTGAACTTAGTAATTTAAAGTAAAAAGATTAAGTGGGGTGAAAAATGAGATTTAAGAGCCCATTTCAGAAATACATTTATAATTTCTAACCGAAAAAAAAAACTCTGAATCGATTATTGGAAAAAATTCATCCCATTATATTTTCATTTAATAATATTTATTATTTAAAAATATTTTTGTCCTCCGTACACACTAGATGGTCTATAGTATATACACATTCAATAACCCTTGTTAAGTAAAACTAAAAAAAAATTATAATAATAATAAAAGGAATATACTCAATGTAACAGTAATATTAAATGTAACACCCTTGGAATACATTTAGATCCCACATTGTAGTAAACACTTAATGTAGCAATAATACAATATCATCGTGCAACACATTAACCTTTTACGTGATTTGAACTGTGGTGATTCAGAATTGGTGGCAACGATAGACTGAATTTTGGGGAAAAAAATATTTATTACAACAATGATATTATATGGTAATATTGATGTGATATCACCAACTAATAATATCAAAACAAATAAATAAATAGAACTCACAAAAAATAATAATAAATCCTTAATATAAGTAGATAATTATACACTCTTCCTTCATATAAATAAATAATTATTTAAGTGAGGTTTACCTTTCTCACTTAATATTTTTTTATTGATTAGTGATACTATGTTAACATTAGTGATGATGTTGTTCAAAATCTCTTTACTCAATCACAGAACAACGAAGGGTTTAAACCGAGTGATGTTTGGTGTGTGCGTGGAAATGAAGCAAAGACTAAAATATAAGTGATTCACTTCAGCTGAAAAATTAAGATTACGTCCAATGTAATGAAAACTCTTGCTCCTGGTAAGTTACAGTTGATTTGATTGGGAGTCTTTTACAGAGTGTTTCTCAAATTGTCTATGGCAATGTTTTAAAACCCGGGCCAGACATCAATTCGGTGAAGGAACTAGGTCAACGGGTCACTAGTTCAACCGTTAAGCTACTAGTCGAACCGGTAATAAAATAAAAAATTAAAAAATAATTATAAATAATAATAAATAGGCTAAAAAATCACAATAATTATAAAAATAACATCAAATATACAAAGTTAAGTAGAGAAAAATCATCCATGTATTCAATTTTCAATACGAATTGAGGAATTGGACTGAGAGTCTTTTCCCCAAACCAAAAGAAAACAACATGACTTAACACAAGCGGAAAGTCAGACATGCATACATACATCTGCTGAAGTAAAGTTCAGCCAGAAAAACAAGAAAGAAAAAATTGATCAAGAAAAAGAATTGGATGGTTTAAATTTCTTGGTTTGATCGACCTTTTATGTCAGAGAAGATTGAAGTTTTTTAACAGTTAAATCACGAAATATTCAAAAAAATAAGTCCCAGTCATATTACATCAAATTTTCTCTAGCCAAGCTCAGAACTATTGAATCAATCTAAGAATTCAATAAAGAAATGAACCGAAGAGTTGAAATTATGTAAAAGGGCAAGACATTACTTGTTTGACAAATCTAACAATAATTTAAGGATCGCTGCTCTTGAGATCTCTGACACCAAGGTTTACACCTATGTGGACATGAATTCTGAGAAGACCCAACAAGTGTTCCATCGAAGATTTTAAAGTATCAGACAGACAAAATGAATGAATGAAGTCTGAGATAGAGAAAAAAGGGGGGGGGAGAGAGAGAGAGGGAAGCTCACTAGAGTCGACTGCCTGCTGGTGGACTGCATTGGAGTGGCTGATCGCGAGCACTGGCTGCACTGGACTGGCTGGTCTGATCGTTGGTGCCTTGGTGGTGTGGTGGAGGTGAGGCTGTGCTGTGCGTGGTGGAGGCGAGGCTGGAACGAGTTAGGGCAGCAAAAGGGAAAAAAATAAAAGTGGAATGTAAAAATCTGATATTTATAGAAATTTAATCTAACCATCCGATTTTGTAAACTCGGCTGGTTCTCACGATTCACCGATTTTTTGACCGGGTTAACGGGTTAATCCCGAGTTCTGTACATAAACGGTTTTTAATTCAAACCGGCCCGATTGGAGACCAGTTTACCGAGTCACCGGGTTGACCCGTCGGTCAGGACCGAGTTTTAAAACACTGGTCTATGGTGATTCCTCTTTTACAGAGTTGTCAGACATAGTCCCCCTATCTCCTAGCCACACGGCACGATCAGATTTACTTGAGGTTTGTCTATGCCGAGCTCTTTATTCTCGAGCAAGTACTCACCATTGAGCTTGTTGGGATCAAACTGATATATATTTAGAGTTAGATGATCTTGGACTTTCACGGCCTGGGGACGTGGCCCCGTCCCATGGTACGGTTGGCGCTATGCATATGGGCCATTTAAGTTGTTCCCTAATAGGTCCACCAAGTGTCTTAGCCTCTTAGTGAACGGGTCAGACTTAAATTCATCATCATCCACGGACATAATTTAATCGTTGCATCGATAATGGTTGCACCTAGGCTTTATGTGTTTTACGAGTGGTAAGGGAGAGAGGGATATAATTCTCCCCAAATGTTATGCCAAGGGGGGCAAATATCTTATGAATCTTACATGTTTGGAGATTATAGTAGTTTTGTACACCTTTTTTTTTTTAAAATCAGGACACTTTTTATAACTTATTTGGATTTAAATATAAACTTTAAATATATTTGGCAAAAAGTACACTTTAGAGTAGAAGAACCGAAGTACCCCTAACTATCATCACATCACTATTGAAAAAATTAGAAAAGGAAACTAATTAATTTGAAAACTAAAACTCTTAAATTTTAGATTAGAACTCTTTCTCTTTATCTCTCTTTATCTCTCATATATATATATATGTACTAGTAATTGTCTGTCTCTAAATGTACTATGTAATCGTAAAAAATTGTAAATATTTATTCATAAATAAAGATAATGTATAATACAATTTCTACAATACAACAATCATATTGATATTGTTCAACCTGTATAAAGAATATAAATAATTAAACTTTTATATATTGAAAGTTACGTTACAACTACTGCAATATATTAATTCAAAAATCTAAAAAAATATAATTATTATTGATCAAACATTCACTATTTTAATATTTTTAATAAATTTTATCTCAAATTTTAAAAAATTATAATTATTTATTTTTCTATAAATTTCTACCTAAAGTTTATAATATTATCCTTGCACTATTTTTTCAATGTGGGTTTGTGTAACTTTTGTGAGGAAAATATCTAAAAGTTTGACACAAATTCTTATATATATATATATATATATATAAATTGTTGAGAAATTAAGATCAATTTTCATTTTAGTGCAATTTAAATATTCATAAAATTCAATTGAATTTAAGTTTAAATAAGAATTTATATTTTATACTTGACAGTTAAATTCGGCTCAATTCGAGTCTTAATCATAATTACGTCAAATTGAAAATTGAATTTAAGTTCGACTCAATTAACACTTTTATTTTAAACCTATAAACTAATTATTATATATTCTTGTTCACAGTGACACCATAATTTTTTTAAAATTAATTATTCTTTATTATTTTTATAATCAATTTCAATTTAACTTCAAATTTGAATATACTCATAAAATTCGAGCAAAGTTAAATTTAAGTAAGAATTTATATTTTATGTTCGATAATCAAATATAAGAATATATATTTTATTCTCGATAATCAAATTCAGCTCAATTTAAATTCTAATCATAATCACTTCAAATCGATAATTGAGTAAAATGAATGGATTCTTATAATTTTTTGTCGGAAAAAAAATTTGGAGTAGTTTCGATCGTTTGATCAACAATTTTAAAATAAGCAAAACTGCGAAAAGTTAAAGACAAACAATGTTAGCCCCCTTAATATATAGATATATCACAAATTATATATATATATACATATTATTCGTCTATTATATTATATGAATATTATAATATTTTTATTTCAATACAAAATATGACATATATTATAGTCAATCAACTCGTTTTGACGCAAATAATTTGTATTTAAGGTTCATTTATTTATTTAAAAATTTTAAAAATAATTCTTAATTATATAGAATCATAACTAACGATCTAATTAATGTGTAATATGAGATATAGAGAGAGTTATAAGAGAGATAGAAGTCATAAAATTGTAAAAGGTATGAAAGTCTTATTCAAAAAATTAGGAGAGAAAATTTAGAATTAGAACCGTTGAATCAATAATCGTTAATTAATCTGAGCAGCAAAAAGCTAAAGACAAAGAATTCTATCTACTTTATTAGATAGATCTACACATATATAACTAAATTCAAAACTTAAATAAATTTTAAATTTCTTAATTTGAAAATTTGAAAATTTTTCCAATTCTTTTTAAAATTCTTAAAATTTAGGATTTTTTTATATTAAAACTATTTCATTCTCTCTCTCTCTCTCTCTCTCACACACACACACACACACACACACACACATATATATATATATATATATATATGTGACCAAAATAAAGTTAATGCAAAATCAAAATTTTTTAATTTTAAATACTTTTTAAGATAAGAATTATTTTTCTAGATTCAAAAACACATGGTAAGTATCACAGTATGAAGTTAACGTCATAATGTAACTACACATCATATGCATTTTTTTTATGGTGTGGGCACCAAAAGTGTGACTCTAATGTTACACAGCAAAAAAAAATCATATACAATATTTTGCATAAGGTGGGTATCACACAATGTGACTAAAATCTAACATTGCATAAATAAAAAGAGAAAATAAAAGAGGGAGAGAGAGAGAGAGAGAGAGGAGAGTAACGATGGAAGAGAGAATATAGAGGGAGAGATAAAATAGGGAGAGAGATATTAACGGTGAGTAGGAAATCTTTTTAAAACTAGTGTAATTCTTTCAAAATTCAAACGGTTAATTATTTTTTAATTTAAGAAATCACTTAGCCATTAAAATAGAATAAAAAAATTGCCCCAATAAAATAGAAAATTGAATTCCACAATTAATTGCCCAACTTAATTTCCACGAATAAAGGAAAAAGGATTTTTACGTAAATAAAATATTAAACAAAAATCAAAGTGTATCTGTTTACAAAATATTTATACAAAAAAGGATTTATACACATAAAATTTATATTAAGATATTTTATCACAAATAAATAGTTGATGGTGTACTTTTTCACACTTTTCTTTTTTTTTTCCATTACCGGCAAAGACTTCAATTACTACTATTTTTTCTTACTATCTTTTTTCCAACAAAATTCTATTATTCGGTGAAACAAACACCCCGAGTTTTGATGAAAATTCAATTGTGGTTGCATTTTGACTTGAATGGTAACAAGTCCATATGGACAATTTGAAATTTTTTTTGTAAAAAATAAAATTCCATAATTAAACAAAAACGATGAACTAGTGTTACACATAACCCAAATTTCAAGAATAATAATGTTATTTATCAGACTCGAGGAGCTCATTATAATTACTAATAATCCTTAGGGTCTAACGTTATTAAAGGGTGTTTGTATGATCGACATTAACGGAATAAGTTTGCCTCTTTATCCTTCTCAATCCAACTCAATTCCACACAACGACATTGATCGGATAAGTAGGTGAACCTTAGTGGAATATACTAATTGTTGGAAGTTGGAATATCATTAGACAAATGTATTAGGGGATTAGTCGTAGTGTATATAAATTGATTGAAATATCTTTATTAGAACCGGAAAAAAAAAAGGAAAGAAGAAAAAAGAAAAAGAAAAAGATTATGCCAAATCCAATTGGGCACAGTTTGATTTTCTGGATAGTTGTACACAAAAAATGTATGGTGTCTATTTTTCTGTTGTAGATAAAATCTACGTACGTGGCTCAATCTGACTGGGTATTTCCTCATTGTTCTTTATCCAAACAAAGTTCAGAGGAAAATGAACCATTCTTTCCACATCCAACTCACAGATATGCTTACTAGCAGTTCATTCCCAATGGTGGTTTTGAGAATTGGAAGCTCAAAATAGCTCAATCCAGCCAGAGAGCCTGCAAAAAAAAAAAATTGTTGTATCTTTCATCCATTCATGGCTCCAACTCTCACTTCCAATTCATTCCTCTTAACCACCACACCCAATTCAAGACTCTCTCTCAAGAACCCAAGAGTATTCACAGTGTTTGCCAAGAAGGCTGGACCATTCCCACCCTTTCGGCTAGGCAAACAGTCGAACAACTCAGGATCATCCTCTGAAGAAAGTCAAGAGGAGAGTTCAGGCAATTCCAAACCATTTCGGTTCGACTTTGGGAAGTTACCGGACGTGAAATCTTTGATCCCAGTTGGGGTTGGGACTAACCCATCTTCAGCCTTGACGTTTAACCGGAGGCGTAAAGACCCACGAACGGTGTTTGTTGCTGGTGCAACTGGGCAGGCTGGAATTCGCATTGCGCAAGCACTTCTGCGTGAAGGTTTCAGCATTCGAGCCGGTGTCCCAGACATAAGTGCGGCGCAGGAGCTAGCTCGTCTTGCTGCCGAATACAAGGTTAGCTTCTTCAGCTGATGAAATGTTGAGTCACTTACATAGCCTCAATCTGTGAAATGTCGGAACTTCTAGATTTTATATGATGGAATTAATAAAACGTGCATGAAGACAATGTGCAAAAGTAGAAATTAATTATTGTCTCTTCCTCTTTCAATCTGTTTCGAAAACAGAAAGTTTGGCTGCATGGAATATTATTTAGCAAACACACATCATATTAACCCTCTCTGCATACCAAGTTGGTCATTGGGTATAGTAGAAAATGTGAGCAGAGGTAACTGGTAAAGGGGTGGAATTGGTACATTGCATATAGACATAAAAATCCCAGCTGGTGGAGTAAATTCTACTCCAGAATTTCATGGTCTATTGCTATTTTTGTGATGGGAGTGGGTGCAACGGAAGAGCCGAATTGAGCTATTCAAACTTGGAGTTTGCAACTTAATCTTGATTCTTCCTTCACCAACAACTCAATCTTGATTTGTCCTTCACCAACTGGCACACAATAGAAATGATCCTCAAGTTTGTGACTTGGGAGGCGAATATTTTGGTTTGTTAAACTACTGCTGATTTTTCTTATCATGCCTGCATCACCGCTGCAGATAATCTCTAATGAAGAATCAAGACGACTCAATGCTGTTGAGTCCACATTTCAAAATGCTGAATCAATTGCAAAAGCAATTGGGAACGCTAGCAAAGTCGTAGTTACTATTGGTCCAGCAGAAAATGGTCCAACAACTGAGGTCACCACATCAGACGCCCTACAAGTAATACAAGCTGCCCAATTGGCTGGTGTTGGTCATGTGGCCATTGTCTATGATGGAACATTGATGAATTCCTCAACCTACAATGTATTGGATGGTCTCTCATCATTCTTTAACAATCTGTTTTCGCGATCACAGCCATTAACATTGTCAGAGTTTTTGCAAAAGTTAGTTGAGACGGATGTTAGCTACACACTCATAAAGACCAGGTTAACAGAGGATTTCTCTACCGAGAGTTCTTACAATGTTGTCGTGACAGCTGAAGGAAGTGCTGGTGCAAACGACTACAAAGTAATGTAATGTATGCAATTATTTCTTTTTTCATTGTATAACGTCTTAGAAGCTTTTAATTTTGGGAAACATTATTGCTATACTGGATTCACCGAGCAGCTACATATGAATAGCTATTAAAGTTGTGTACTAGATGATGTGACATTCTTTGTCTTACTCTTATATCTCCTATTTTCTAAAAAACTAGGTTGCAAAGTTGCAGATAGCTTCGCTGGTGGCAGACGTTTTCTCCAACACTGAAGTGGCAGAAAACAAGGTATGTTTCAAGGGTAGGAAGCATAAAAAAACTTGCTACCCCCATGGTGGAGTCATGCATAGGTTTTGAAAGATTCTCTTTAAGTTTTTTGTACTAGGTTGAAGCATGATCCATTGTGGAAAACGTTGAAGTGTATTTCTTTTGTATATTATATCTGTGAACAATCTATGGAAGATGGAGAGAAATTAGAAAACATATAACAGAACTCTAACGAAGATACTAGGGTTAGAGGTCAAATGCCTAATTGCTCCTATGTTAGTTTTTTTCATCATGGATCGACTTGTGAATTGGTATTAATTCTCCACTTAACCCAACATTTCTATTTCTCTTTCCTGTATCCAGGTTGTGGAAGTGTGTACTGATCCATCAGCACCGTCTAGGTCTCTAAATGAACTTTTCAGGTAAGTACATTTCTGTCACAGTTTTTTAATAATGAATTCCTGCAGTAGGTGCAGAAATAAACTTTGACATATATATGAAAATGAAAACCCATTTGCCCCTTGCTTGTAAACAGAACATAGTTTAATTGGGTGAGTTTTAAATTGCTTTTAGTGCCATTCCTGAGGATGGAAGAAGAAAGGCTTTTGCAGAAGCTCTTGCAAAGGCAAAAGCTGAGGAAGAAGCCATAAATGCTACTGAGAGTGCTCGTGAAGCCGCCAAAGCAACAAAGAAGCTTGAAGAAGAGGTAAAAAAACTGGAAGAGCAAGAAGTTCGGGCTGCTAATCTTGCCGAAAAAGCCCAAGAAAAGGCAGCTGCTGCAGGAACTTCGGTTGAGAACCTCGTGGACAAAGCAAAAGGCTTAAGTTTGGGGCTGTCTTGGGAAAAATTCAGCTCACAGCTTTCATCATCTGTTCAAAAGCCTACCGAGGAACCTAAAGTGCGGATTGCCACGGTCAGGGGACAGGCCAAGGCTCAGACTTTGCCTGCCCAGAAATCATTCTTCACAAAATCAACCCAAAAACCTCCTGCTTTGAAATCTAAATCAGAAGCCAAGCAAACAGATTCTAAAAAAGAAGTGAGGAAGGTTTTTGGTGGCTTGTTTCAGCAAGAAACCATCTATGTTGATGAAGACTAAGAAGACCCAAGTTGCGATCTATATTTTATCTCGTGAGTCTTTCTGTATCTATGAGATTTACATTTTGAATGATTGATGTCACAATTGTGAGCAAGAAATGTTTATTGACGTCAGGACTTTAGGCGGCTTACCAGTCCCCGGTCCCCAAATTGACACGTGGATTAATACAGTCCATATGGAACTCAAAAGGCGCCGGGAGATGGCACCAATGAGTTATTACTCAAAAGAGCCGAGTGAATAAGCTGGGATTAGTATTTAAGGAGATATGACAGCTCATTAATGAGGACTTGAGTGACTGTGACATGGTTATTAATGAACCTCTGCATCCTCGAGGCCCCAAACTGACAATTATGATTGTAAAGCATTAATGGTCATAATGCCGACCAAGTGTCCTCGACAAATCTTGAGGTACTGTACCCTAAGCATTAAAAACTCGTGAATAGGTGTCCAACACCGATCAGAAGAACTTGATCAGAGATAGTCATTAGTACTCGGCATGCACCCGAGCACTTGTCGTATCACCCGAGCATTGAACGCTCACAAGAATTTGAGTGAAGAATGCTCATTACGCATGGAGAAGAGTGCAAGTCATTAAATGTCGTGATTGGACTCAAGATCCTTGCACTAATTACTGGTACAGGTATAAATACTCTTCAGAAAGATGAACAAAGGTATGCAAACGGAGAAAATACACTGTGATAAAGCCTCCAACACTCACTGATTTAAGCTTCGGAGGGGATAAGTATAATCCTCGTTGATCGTTTCAGGTTCACCATCGAGAGAATCGCTATCTCTATTCATTACGGGAAATCTCCCGTGTGCAATTGATAAGGCATTCAAATTATTTTTCCAATAGAAAAAGGATCTATCTCGAGTTCGTCTTCACTTTTCAAACTTGCTGTAACCTTTTTTGTTAACTAATGATCTGAAGACTAGGTTTATCAAGGCTCTAACACATCAAAATCTTTTCACTGCTGCTGCAGAATACCAAGAGCTAGCAACTACAAACTAGCTTAATTAGGACTTGTGTTTGCTGTAAGTTTTGTTAGTTCACGTTGATAAGGGTATGCATCTCCATTGAAAATGGTCTAAAAAAATCAAAATTTTATCTTTTTGATTCGCCGTAAAACCGTAAGAGAGATACTGGGAGGACCAGTTGTCTATTTAACTATAGTCGGCCGTTGTTCTAGTAGAGCAATTGTTTTTCCTTTGTCAAAGATTGATAACATACAAGGTTAGACCTCGTGGAAGGGTCGGTGGGGCGAGGTGCTAGGAGAGATCAGCAAGTTGATGGCTTCAACCCTACAAGGATTGTGATGAGTTAAGAGTGATGACCCCGCTCTTTGTGAAATTCTGAGGTCAGAAGCCTGTCAAGTGGGAAATTAACAAAGAGGGCATCAATTGAATCACCTCCGACACCCAACCTAGTGAGCGGGTTTAATTAGGGATGTGAAGCCGGACAGAATAACAATTATTTTGCAAACTAGTTTCAACAGATAATTCACAGAGCTCAAAAAAAAATTGACTAAGCAGCCACAATCTTTATAAAATTAGAATAATGATGGTTAACCCTAAAACACATGAAAACATCCTTTAAATACTAAACAATAAGCTGGAAACCCTAATTACACAAGGAATAATTAAATTACGAAAAAATCCAAATAAACTCAAAACTGAAAAAAACTTCGAAAGATCCAAACACACATTTCTAGGCCTTTTTTTGGCTTTAAACAATGCCTGTCACCGCTATAGGCTATAAGTCTTGTAGGGCTCGTGAAGAGTTTCGATTTGATATATTATGGGCCCCGAAACTCCAAACGGGTCAAAAGTTATAATCAAAACAGTGTCAATCCTTCTTAGACTTGAATTTCTAATTGCACTAATCAGCTAACTCAAGGTACCTCAGCACCATCATTTGACTCAGATCCTCCTGCATTAGAATGGTAGTGCACCGTAGAAAAATAAGGATTCATCCAAACTCATTCTGTTTGAATCGGAGATAGACCATACGTATTAGACAATTAATATATATATATATTTTCTGTCGTTCATAGAAACTCTTCATGCTTTATGTTCACTCTTCTTTTTTTTTTTTTGGAGTGCTAATTGAGTGAAGTTTGTCAAAACTAGAATATACCAAAACTTGGCTTGGAAGTGATATATAGAGTTCAAACTTTTAATTATGTGATGATTTTATAATTATGTTGGATTATTTAGAATGTTGGATTATTATGTTAGACTTGGGCTTAGGCTTGAAAGGGGGGGGGGGGGGGTTGAAGGCACGAGCGGGACGGGGGCGAGGATTAAAATTTACCGTGGACAGTGATAGAGATAAAAACTAGTCCCGTTAAAGGGAATGGACCAAATGTTTTAAGTAGGTACAGAGATGGAGATTACTCTCTGATAGAATCAAGGTAAGAGTTTGAAAAACTGAAAGAAGAAGAAGACATAAAAAAAAATTAGGAAGAAACATGTTTTCCATTCTCCTTCATTTGCAAAGATTACAAGGGCATATGCAGGAAAAATTATTCCTCACCATATAACAGTGTAGCTGAGTTCTAACTCAGCATTTCTTTAACAGACTTAACAACCTAACAGAATTACTAACTAACTTCTATAATCTTGCTATGTGTTATGACTCCCCCACCCATGCCCCAGTCTAGTGTCATCCCTATGTCTAATGTATTGATGTGACATTTTCAAATATTTCAGGATGAAGACACGTGTCCTCGACATCAGTAAATTCTTGTTACTGTGATTACGACACGTACTCGTCAGTTCACAAGTCCCTCTTCTCCCGAGGTACTGTTCATAGGGATAAATGACACCTAATATGTTTACGTACCGACACGTATCCCTCGGTCGGATATGGGATACATCGGTCCCTACATGTACCACTCCCCTCGGTACTGAGATGTACCCGTCCAGGATGGCGTTCTCTACTCCTGCAGAGGCTATTGATGTACAAGTCATTAGCCTAGGCTAGTCATTATGACCTCGTCTTACACAATTGGTGTCAGAAGGCACAAGAAGGCAGAAGACACAACCAATGGGGAATGGGTGCGTGACATATTGTGTCAGATCAGAGACAAAAAGACCGAGATGCCCTTGCTGACACACGACTTGAGAAAGCAAGCATTTAGTGCACCATTTCCTTGATGGTACATCATTTAATGCAGGAAGGCTCAGAAGTGAAAGGTAATAAATGTCCCTATGACTGGGCATTTATTATATCCTTGCCGAGAGAAGCTCATTAAACATTCAGCAGGCCGATGACGAAGCATTGGTTGTTCGGGGTCCCGAGCAATTAAGAGAGAAGACATTCCTCATAGGAATCAGTGCGCATGTTGCCCGTATCTAATGATCACTTAATGACCACACTGACAGTAATCATGAGTTTTTGAGATATAAATACTCCTCATAAAAGACAAGACGGTATGCAACAAAAAACTTTTTTCTCAAAAAAATACAGTGTTTTCTCTTTCCCCTCTCTCAAAGAACTGACTTGATCGTCGGATGGGATACGCCGAAAAACACTCCGGCGCCCTCCTAACTCATTTTTTTTTTGTTCCAGGAAGCTCCCTCAACCTTACTGGACCACTCCGTTGATTCACGAAAGTCACCCATTACCGTCCCAGGTCACCACCGGACCTCACAGTCTGTTCCGAGTAGTAAGGTTGATCATTCGATTGACTGACTCGAGTTCACCACGGAAGAGATCTGCTTTCGTATTTATATTGGACAAGATCCTGCACGCACATGTATAATGTATAAGTGAAAAAAATTGTTTGTGAGAAGAGGATGAATAATTTGCTAATCACTGCTCTATTATTTTTTTGTGTTACTTACATTCTACCCCTCTTAAATGAGGGACATTAATAATTGGACAACTTGAGTGTGAGTTTGGTTTGAAAAATAGTGAACATTGATGGGGATTGAGTGTCGATGAATGTTGATTGACTGCCATACTCGTCTATGTCAGGAGCATGTGAGTGGCTTATCAGACGGGGTTTGGTGGTTCTTTGTCACACCAGAAGGTGCCAAGTGGTTTTTAGTTAGAAATGAACGTCTGCCATGCGTTATATGCTGAGATCCGATGACTAGTCATGGTTCACGGCCAAGAAGCGGACTCCATGCCGACCTAAATGCTTGGACCCTGTCCATCGGACTTCTTACCAACCCACGAAGAACTCTAAGGCTAGAACAAGTACAAAGGATAACTGTAGATTTCTGCAACAGAGGTTATTGACCGTTGGCCGTACTTATAGTGGCTGCTTTCTCTTCAACGATGGTTGAATCATGAATGTTGTCGAATCGAAGAACTTTTAAGTCATTAAATTCATGTTAGCTGAATTTTTTTTTTGTCATCTATTTTTCATTATTACCAGCATACCCTTACCGCTCTAGAATAGCACCATTGGATTCATACGCCTCCAAAATAACATCCAATTCCTACACGTTCTTCTAGGGCTCCACATTTTTTTTTCTCCCGCTTCTTTCTGTATTCTCTTTGGCATGTTCAATTGCATGCCAGCACACATTCAAATTATGACAACTGCACATGATCTACTAGGGACCTTGTTGTGTTGGATAAAACCAGTTTTTTACACAAAAAAATTGAATTTTTAGTAGATTTTAAACCTAAATTAAAATGGGTCTCACTCATTGTTGTGAGTAAACTTTTATGAGTTCGTGTTCTATTCCGTGAAAAAAATAACGTAGTATATTTATTTGTTCAAATCAAATAACACGTGAATGAAAAAATAAGTTTTGAAATGGCCATTTTGAATATGGAAATATAAGTTAGGGTAATTTAAAAATTGACACCAATTCCTCATTGATTGGGTAACAAAAACTTGGTAAGTGTACATATTGTAAGTTGCACTTTAGGTTGAGCCCCAAGGTGAGGATTTACTTGAGGTTAGGCTTAGGCTTGATTCAACTTTATCTTTTTAGAAAAAATTTGTTTATCAAATTGGGTCCAAAATTCTTAATCCAATTTTAACTTCTACCTGTTAGAATTCAAAATTCACACTGATTTGAATTTGAATTTTCCCTTTAATCTGAATTTGTATTTTGTGTTTGTTAATTATTATGCAGACTTGAATGATATCTTCGATGGCTATTCAAAAAGTCACCATACTATTTATAAATAATCCAGATTCATTAGTATTCAGCACTTACAAATTTAGTCATTAAGACATTCATTCCATTCGTCATTTTCGTGATTACAAGTCTATATTTTTTATAGTACAAAACAAGATTCTAGTTCACAAGGCAATAAGATTGGAGTGTTACTTCTAATTGCGTGAACATCATTATATCTTAGGAGATAGACGTTGAGATTTCCGTAAGTAACAATGTGGGGACGAAATCTGTCATAAAGATATAATGTCAAAAACTAGCATTGATTTATGTAAAATTCAATCTCCGTTCTTGGTTTGTAAATGGTCAGTTACTTATTGTAGTTTAAATTGTTACTGCTTGTTCTTGTATGTTAGCTCTTAATTACATAAATAGATTTATATGTGTCTGTTTAATATAATTACAAGTTTAATAATTTCATAACTAATTTGTTATACGGTAGAAATCCATACCAACACATTCTGCTAAGGAACTCCTTTTCCAAAGCTTGATCGATCATGTTAGCAAAGCTGTCCTCCTTTGGTTTAGACAGAGAGACATTGTTTGATTCAGTGACATTGATTGTACTACCGAGCTGATCTGATTCACTAGTAGTATGAGAGATTCTGAAACGAAGAAATCGAAGCTAGATATATAAACAAGAGAGTAGAGATTGCGACGATGGAGGAAGATCTCCTCCTACTCATTGCACGACGTCGCCGGCGCACGATGCGTTAACTAGCGTACGTAGAATAAGAGAGAGAGAGAGAGAGAGAGAGAGAGAGAGAGAGAGAGAGAGAGAATGTCAATTTTTTGCTATCCACGGATAGGACCGTAATAGTGTATCCCTCTCCTATTTTCCCTGGAAATTGTTGACTTAGTTCAAAGTCTCGTAGGAGGTATTCGTACACACCACAACACACACCGCAATCTGTGGGGTGTGTGTGTGTGTGTTTAAGAGAATGCATGATCAACATTCCAAAGCTTCAAAAGACATTTGGTGATCTGTTTGTCTAAAAAGATCCTATACTACAAGATATTTTTTTCTGTGTTTCGCACCTCATTGACAACCCACCTTCTTGCCCTTTTCTCATTCGATGTGACCTTTGAACAGATCCGAAGATGATGTTGTTGATAGGGATGAAGATCAGTTTGAAGAACAACCCCACAAATCCATCACAACGAATCCAATTGCCGTACAGAACGCCACCTTCGTGAATTCTGCACGAACACGCAATAGCACATTTCTTCCGAAATCTCAACGACAAGAGTCATAACCGGGGAAGTTAACAATGAATTTATAGGAATTGCAATCAAAGAGTGTATGATCGAAACCCTATGGTTAGATAGGGTTTATGAGGGAGAGAGAGGGGGTGGGGGTTGAATGAAGACGAAGTCACCTTGATCTCGCTGGTGGTATGGAAACAAAACGGGAGCGATTGGTCTCTCTCACCAGCAGATTGCTCGCCTTTGAATAACTGATGGAGGGAGAGAGAGGACAAGGATGGAGAACTATGGAGGCAATTGACGAGCTTTGCTGCTGTGGAATTGAAGAGAGCTTTCCGACAGGGTGTTATGTTAATCATGAATGAATGCCAAATGAGGGCATTCTCGTAATAAATAAAAAATAATATAATTAATTTAATAGACTAATAGACACATTTTTGTATAGTAAAACTTACTTACAATAACACATTTGGAAAAAAGCTTCCTTAGTGTTGTACAATTACTTTCTCTCTATACCATATACAAAAAGAATTAATTTAAGATAGGGAATATTTGAAAATTTCTATTATTTCCTAATTCGGAACATTTAATTAGTCTCCTTCAATTGAATTTCTATATATGACATATGTAACCACTTTCAACTTTTTGATAATTATTTTATATTTAAATTTTTTATTACCTTTATTAAATATTTTATATTTAAAATTTTATAAAATATCAATTTAAGACATTAGTAGATAATTTTCCAATAATGTTAAAATGAGGTGAGAGAATGTCTGACGGTAAAAATAAAGAAATATTATAATATTTATGCGTCGCACTAAATGATTGGTAGTAGACATTAAATGAAAGCGTGGACATTTGTCAAAGTGTGGCGTATGATATGTTTTCGGGGCCAAACCACGAAAACTGAGAAGTTAGCGAAACGGTCAATAACTCACCCCCAAATGTAAATTCTAAGACTCAAATTTTTAAATTTAGGGTGAAAAGTTTAATCAGTATCCACCGGAAAAGAAATAGAGATATAAAAAGATAAAAATATTAAATTTTGTCACAAAAAAACATACTCTTCGCAGCACAAATAAAAGTCTTGAAAATTTTAAAAAAAAATCACGTCACTAAAAATATATTCTTATGTCCCTTGTTGGTATTTGATCAAAACTTTTAATTATCATGAAAGAGAGTTTATTGAGTAATCAATATGATAATCATTTATGGAATAGGATTGTATTGAAAAAGTTTTAATATATAATGAATAAAGTATATTAAACATATGATAAGAACCATATAGAACAAATTGTATCTGAATATGTTTGAGTTATTCTATTTTATTCTTATAAATAGAGTTGAGTATTATGTAATTAATTGTCAAATAATTAATTTTTTAATAAATAATACATCGATATAGATTTTTAATCCGTGAATATAGGTATGGTATACCAAAATGGGTATGTTATATGGAACCACGCCATATTTTCCTGTGTTATTTTTATTGTTTTCCTATCTTTGAATTCTTATCTTCTAACAAGTATTATTTGTGTTAATTATCCGTTGTGTAAAATTAATAAATAGTATCAGAGTTATATTCCAACAAGTGGTTATCAGAGTTAGATTGATAATCCTGGTAGAACAATCAGAGTTAGATTGACGATCTTGGTGTAACAATCAAAACAAATTATTAGTAATTCAATGACCAAGTTGGTATTCATGTTAAAGAAAACTCTCTTGACACATATGTACAATTCATGTTTTTAATTAGATTCATAAGAAAAAAATGTTAAGTTGATATGAAATTAAATAGAATACTAAGTTGTTTCCTGATTATTTACATTTCAAGAATTACCACACGTGTTATGTTGAAGATGTTTCTTCAAGATTTTGAGCTCTTAGAGTTAAAGTCGCGGTATTTCAACGATTTTGGAGCTATTGGACTGACAGAAACCCCAATAGTGATGATGTAGTGTTTCGTAACTAGGTCATTGAAATCTCTCAAGAGCAAGTAAGACGCAGACAGAGTTGCACAAATGATGCAAGTCGCATGTTTAAGAAAGACAGAGAAGGTTGTGGCGACTTCGGAGAGCAGTACTTGAAAAAATTAGTGAATCAGAATCAAGTGTGATAAACTCGATCTTGGGCATGACCAAATTTGAAAAATTTGGTTCAAGAGAGGCCTTAGAATTTAATTCAAACTCTCTAATTATCATGAGTGATAAGTTATTGGGTAATCAATGTGAAAATCCTATTTATATTGGAAGATTTTTAATATATCATGAATAAATATATTAAACATGTGATAGAAACAATAGAGATCAAGTTGTATCTGAATAGGTTTGAGTTATAATATTTTATCCTTATAAATAAGGTTGAGTATTATGTAGATAATAAGTTTCAATGAATAATATATCGATATAGATTTTTGGTCCGTGGATGTAGGTACGGTGTACCAAAATGGATATGTTGTATCGAATCACGTTATATCTTTTTGTTTTTATTGTTTTTTTATTTTTGAATTCCTATCTTCCAACAAGTAGTATTTGTGTTAATTATTCATTGTGCAAAACTAACAAATGGTATCATAGTTATGTTCCAACATTCCTGATAATAATAGTATTAAAAAATTTAATTAATTTTCTAATTTAATAAGGTGGCAAATGGTGGAGTTCTAAAAAAAAAATTCAAGGGTTATTATCATAATAACATTAGCAAATTACGTTACCATCACATATTAAGTTAGTAAATTATCTCAATTTTTAGGTTCTAGATTACTCTATAAAGACTACCTCATATAATGATTAGAAAATAGAAAATTACTTCGAAAGTTAAGTTCCGAAGTTCTGAGTCTAGGAAAATGTATTTGCCTACCCAGATTTTTAAGAAGTCCTCGTTATCAATACCAAAAAAAGAAGAAGATTTATCTGATCCTGGAGTTTCAGTGATCATTTTTTACTGAACAATATAGGAAGCTAGTTGTTGCTACTGAGCAATTTTCTCACTGTATAGGTTGATATGGATTCCTAAACTCAGTTAAAAGATACTAACCAACGCATTCTCCAATTCTAAGGGGGGACAATAGCCCCACCCATCTCCTTAGTCCATCACTGTGTAGAGGAATTATCGTCGAAGAAAATATACCAAATGTCAAGGTTGTCAACTATCAAAGGAAAAGCTGGTTTGAACTTGTGATTTTAATAGGTCGAAGAGTTTCTACTGCTAGATGGTCCCGGACTTGCAGAAACAGAGGAGCTCCCAACAGTTGGATCACTGTCCCCGGGTGAGCTCAGAATATACATTACGTCGTCTATCCACAATAAAGGTTAGATAATCAAACTATCATCTCGGGTACCAAGTATTGATAATTTTGAACAGTGGATGATTACCATGTTTTAAATTCTGATGAAGTCATCGTTCTTGTCAATTGTCATGCATGCAGCACAATGCTCAACCTTAAAGTTTTCAATGGAAAAACTGGATTTGGATGTGTTATTCGGATTTTATGAACTGATTAGAGAAGTACTAAATCTTATATTTGAAGAAGAAAGTTAAACGAGGTAATAATTCAAATCCAAAAATGTTATATTTGGAGAAGGAAGTAGAAACAGACTCACAACACTCATTTGATTTGCCACCGGAAAGAAAAAGGAAATTAAAATGCTGTGTCTTTGGCATTTGAAGAGCTTGGGAGGAAGCCGGATTTGAAATAGGCAGCACAAGCACAGTTAAATGAACCACCATAGAAAACGACATACATAGCGGCAGCATATGAAGGGGATAAATCTGGAAAGCTGGTAATCATGGGCCATGGCTCTATTGAAGTTAGTATTATTAGACACCGAAAATGAACTGTTATGGTTCTAAGAGAGATAAATTGCATTTGTACGAATGGAGATTTGCTCCAAATGATGTAAACCCTAGTTTTTGGTTTGCCTTGCTTTTGTACATTTATCATTTATATCCATCACAATCTTTTTAACCCCCCAAAACAAAAAAAAACCTAGGTTTTGTTTTTTGAATGCAACATTGGGTTTGTGTGTCACACATATAAATTCACTAATTTTTGTTAGCTTTAATTTCTCATTTGATGATCACTTAAAGTTCAGAGAAACTATCATGAAGACTGACTAGTGAACAGACCAATTCAAGGTTTGAACTCATCGGGAAAACAACAAAAGAATAAATTAATGTGTAGAACGATAAAAAGACCAAGTTCTAGTACAAGAAAACAAACTTACACCATTTCAGAGAAGACAGACCATAATTGCTCAGGGAAAAAAAAATCATCTTAGGGCAAGGGGTCATTTTGAGGTAGAAGTACCAGAAAACCAGAAATGATCAGAAGAACTTTCTGGTACCCAGTGTCGCTGATGGCTCCTGAAACTCATGCCCTAGCCTAAGCTCCAGGTCTAGTTCTTCAGCCTGCAAACCCTTTTCAGTAGTTGCACCACCGCTACTGTTCGGCTCTTGATTTTCGATCCTTGATGTTGTTTCTGAAGACAGTGGCAGTTCTCCCACATGGGTTTCATATCTTGAAGTAACATCTTCTTCGGGAGAGAGATTCCATGGCCAGTTTATTGGACTTTTCTCTTGAATGGACTTGACCTCCAGTGCCTGAAGATTGGTGAAACGATAGGTTGGTGTGGTCTTTGGGATGTCCAAGAACTGTTGAGCCTCGTTTGAGGCTTGTTTGATCTTGGCCTTGTCCTTCCTGTGGATGTTCATGTGGCCTCCTAGTGCCTGTGCGTTGGAGAAGCCTCTTTTGCAGAAGGTGCATTCATATGTCCTGGCTTGAGGGTTTGGACCCTGCTCATCTGTAGAGCAAACAACTGCCTGGTCGATAGTTTCTGGAGCAGGCTGATCAGCTTCCATTTCCTTCAATGAGAGAGAGAGAGAGAGAGAAGATGGTCAACTGACTGGTAGAAGATGATGTTTTTAACGAGGGGGAAGACGATCGAGTCTTGGGCCTCTTGGCCTCTTCTGATCGGACGTTTTCGGAAACATTTAAAATCAAGGAAATTGCAAAAATAAAAACAAACATCGAATAAGAAACTTTTTCATAACATTGTCTATGTATTTTTAACGAGTTAAAAAGTAGAGAATGGAGCCTACATAATGGGTAGTTCTACAAGCAAAAAATAGTGGCTCAGCATGATTGCATCATTGCGTAAGTACATGATTTTTTTACAAAAATTATTCGTAGTCTTAGTAGTATAAGTGTGACTACTAACGAGAGGGCGTGCAACTTTGAAAATTATTACCAAAGCTTAACATATAAAAAAAAATAAACATCAAAATATAGATATTCGTTCCTATCATATATTTAGTGCTATTTAAATCCAATTTAGTGACCTAATTTAAAGAGTTTAATTCATCATCGTAATTCGATTAACAACAAACTCCAATGGTAAATAGATACCACTTTTAATCTAAACATTTCAAGAAATAAGAAGTCCTTCTTTAAATTGAAAGGAGTGAAAAGATATATTTGAAAATAGCCGGATTGGTAGGAGGAAGGGCACAACCGCACAGTCATAATACATTAGGTTCTTAAATCCAACACAAATGAAATTTTCCTTATTTAGAATACAAGACTAGAAAATTTTCATTTTTCTCCTTTTTTTTAATTATCTTATTTAGAAATTTGATAACGTATCTTACTTAATAGAAATATATGTTGATTAGGGTTTCACTTAGTTTTTCTGAATTCGTCTAAGTTACATATGTCCAAAAAGTTATCTCCAAGTAGGTTTTAGACGAAAGGGATAGCATATAAATGTCACCACCATCTAAGCTTATACTAATCTTAGGAATGCTCGTGTGCTAAACCTGTAACATCATTTACAAATTGAAGTCATTTTCAATATTTGGTGGATTCCTAAATTATATTGTCATTCTTATGGTAGATTAAAAAATTATTCAAGTATTCGAGTACAAGTATAACCACCTTCTCAAAGTTTCGATAAGCTCTATGTGCGTGCAAGATCCTGCACAATATAAAAACGAGAACAGATCTCTCCCTTGGTGAACTCGAGTGAGCCAGTTGAGTGACCAACCACGCTGCTTGGAACAGCCTGCGAGGTCCGGTGGTAACCTGGAACGGCGACGGGAGACCCTGGGGGAGCGGAAGAACGATCCAGTAAGGCTGAAAGAGGTTCCTGGAACAAAGAAGAACAAGTTAGAAGGGCGCCGGAGTGTTTTCCGGCGTATCCCCTCCGACGATCTAGTCAGTCTTTGAGAAAGAGAGAGGAAGGAGAAAACACTGAGTGTGTATTGTAGTAAAGAGTTTTTTGTTGCATACCCGTCTTGCCTTTTGCAAGGAGTATTTATACCTCAAAAGCTCATGATTGCTGTCAGTGTAGTCAGTAGGTGATCATTAGGTACAGGCAGTGTTTTTTTTTTTTTAACTGTCTTCGGGGGCTTGCCCATTCAAGAGGCACGCTCTTGTGTTTGCTTCGGGGACAGGAGTCCTTGAACTCTGTCCCTAGGGCCTTGCCCTTCCAGGAGGCTTGCTCCTGTATATGTTTCGGGGACAGGAGCCCTTGAACTTCGTCCCTAGGGCCTTGCCCTTTCAGGAGGCTTGCTCCTGTATTTGCTTCGCGGACAGGAGTCCTTGAACTCTGTCCCCAGGGCCTTGCCTTTCCAGAAGGCTTGCTCCTGTATATGCTTCGGGGACAGGAGCCCTTGAACTCTGTCCCCAGGGTCTTGCCCTTCTAGGAGGCTTGCTCCTGTATATGTTTCGGGGATAGGAGCCCTTGAACTCTGTCCCCAGGGCTTTGCCCTTCCAGGAGGCTTGCTCCTGTATATGTTTTGGGGACAGGAGCCCTTGAACTCTGTCTCCAGGGCCTTGCCCTTTATCTTTGTCGTTGGCAAGCACTTGAGGGAGAGAATACTTCAAAAGTAATATTTCTTTAGATTCATAACATTCCATGGTCGTATTACAAGTTTTTCATCCATGCCTTCCAATCTGTATGACCCGGTGCCCCCGATTGATATCACTTTGTAAGGCCCTTACCAGTTAGGTCCCATTTTTCCCTCTGTTGGATCACGGGTATTCGCCGTTACCCTTATGAGGACCAGATCGCCTATTCGAAATTCTCGCGCCTTGACCCTTCTGTTGTATAGTTGGGAAATCTTCTCCTGATACTTAGTTATCCTCAAGGCGGCTGCCTTCCTTCTTTCTTCCACTAGATCCAAATCCAATCCTAGTTGACGGTCATTCCCCCTTCGTCGAAAGCTTGGGGTCCTTATGGTCGGGAGCCCTACTTCGAGGGGTATGATTGCCTCCATTTCGTATGCCAGGGAGTATGGGGTTTTCCCCTATCGAGGATTGAGGGGTGGTCCTGTACACCCACAAAATATTTAACAGTTCATCCGCCCATTTTTCCTTGGCTTTCTCCAACCTCTTCTTGATCCCATTGATAATTGTCTTATTGGAGGTCTCTGCCTGCCCGTTGGCTTGAGGATAGGCAGGGGTGGAGTAGAAATTACGGATTCTGAGTTGCTCACAGAAAGACTTGAAACGCCCGCCGGTGAATTGAGTCCCGTTATCTGACACCAGTGCCCGGGGAATCCCAAACCTGATGATTATGTTCTCCCAGACGAACTTTTTGGCATCTATGTCGCGGATATGAGTCAACGGCTCCGCCTCTACCCACTTGGTGAAATAATCCGTGGCCACAATGAGGAACTTCCTATTTCCCGGAGCCTTAGGCAGGGGTCCAACTAAATCGAGCCCCCACTGGGCGAATGGCCAAGGGCTGGTCAGGGGGTGTAAATCCCCCGCGGGTTGCCTGATTGCAGGGGAGAACTTCTGACACTGATCGCATTTTTGGACGTATGCGCGTGCATCCCTTTGCATTTGCGGCCACCAATATCCCTGAGACATGATGCGGTGTGCCATCGATCGCCCCCCAGAGTGCCCCCCGCATATTCCTTCATGTACCTCATAGAGAAGGTCTTGTACTTGGTCTTCTTGGACGCATAGCAAGTAAGGCCCTGAGTAAGACCTCCGATACATTTTCTGATTCGGAGAGACCCAAAATCTTGGAGCTTTGAGTTTTATCTTCCTTGCTTCCTTTGAACACTCCGGGAGATCTCCTGTTGTTAGGAACCTGAGAAAAGGATCAATCCAACTGGGCGGCTTGTGTGCGTCCTGGATGACCATTGCCTCGGGAGCATGGTCTATGCAGGATGCGGGAAGGTATTCAATGGTGATCCTGCGCGACTGGGAGGAGTGCACCGCCGAGGCTAGACAAGCCAGGGCGTCGGCATGTGTGTTCTTGTCTCGGGACACTTGTTTGATTTCAATCCGGCCGAACCTCCGGATTACAGTCGTCGCCTGGTGATGGTAGGCCTTCATCCTAGGGTCCCTCGTTTCAAACTCTCCGTTGACTTGATTGACTACTAGCATAGAATCACAATGCACGATTAAATTGGTAACTCCAGTCGCCTCAGCTAACCGAAGTCCTGAGATGAGGGCCTCGTATTCAGCTTCATTATTCGAAGCCTTGAATCCCAGCCGAACGGCCTGCTCCGCAATAATCCCATCTGGAGAGGTCAGCAAGATACCGATTTCGGACCCCTTACTATTTGACGAACCGTCCACACACAAAAGCCAGGGCGATCCTTCACAATTCGTTGGAGACGCTAAGTCGGGAGGAGGCGGTCCTTCTAGAACGGGATGCTCCCCCGAAAACTCAGCTATGAAGTCTGCTAATATTTGACCTTTTATCGCAGTTCGGGTTTGAAATAAATGTCGTGCTCCCCCAACTCTACTGCCCACTTGGAAATCCTTCCGAGAGTTCCGCTTTTCTCAAGATTGCTTTCAAGGGCTGATTGGTAAGGACAGTGATTGGGTGCGCCTGAAAATAATGCCGCAGTTTCCTTGCAGTGGTGACCAGGGATAGAGCCAGTTTCTCTAGGGGTAGATATCTTGTCTCTGCGTCCAGGAGCGCCTTGCTTATATAATAAATCGGCTTCTGGCGGTGCTCATGCTCACGGATAAGTACCCCGCTTACCGCAAACTCAGATACTGCCAGGTACAAGAACAGCATCTCCCCCTGGATGGGGACAGACAAGGTTGGAAGAGTCCTTAGGTATTCCTTGATTCCAGTCAGGGCGTCCTCGCACCCCTGGCTCCACATATTCTTCTCAGCACTCTTGATTGCTCCGAAAAAGGGTTTGCATTTGTCTGAGGAGCGTGAGACGAAACGGTTAAGTGCAGCCAGCATCCCTGTGAGTTTCTGGACTTCTCGGACAGTGCGGGGGCTCCGGATGTCCAGGATCGCTTGAATCTGATCTGGGTTGGCTTCGATTCCTCGTTAACTAACCAGGTATCCGAGGAATTTACCTGATTTCACTCCGAAAATGCACTTTGCCGCATTCAGCTTCAGCCCATACTCCCTGAGGGTGGAGAAGGTATCCGCCAAATCTGTCAGATGATCACAACTCCGTTTGCTCTTTACCAGCATATCGTCTATGTAGACCTCCATGGTGTTGCCGATCTGCTTTTTGAACATCCGATTCATCAGTTTTTGGTATGTTGCCCCGGCGTTCTTTAGTCCAAACGGCATCACTTTGTAACAGTAAACTCCCTTCGGAGTGATAAACGCCGTCTTTTCCTGATCCGGGGTATAGAGAGGGATCTGATGATATCCTGCTCGGGCATCCAGGAAGTCCATTCGTTCATATCCGGCAGTGGCATCTACCAGCTGGTCCACCTTTGGCAGAGGGTAGTCGTCCTTGGGACATGCCTTGTTTAGATCTGTAAAGTCTACGCAGACACGCCATTTCCCCCCTTTCTTCTTTGCGCACACCGTATTAGACAGCCATTCTGGGAACTGTATCTCTCGAATGGCGTCGGCCTTCAGGAGTTTGTCGATTTTCTCGTTGACCGCGCTGGTGTGATGCGGGGCCATGCGTCGTGGCCTCTGTTTGACTGGCTTGTGCGACGGGTCAACATGCAGCCTGTGTGTGATTATCTCGGGGTCTACCCCCGTCATTTCCATCTCGTTCCACGCAAACACGTCTGTATTTCCCCTTAGGAACTCGATCATCTCCTCCTGTTCGGCTGTGGGCATCGAGGTCCCAACTAAGAAATACCTCTCTTCTTCTCCCTCTACCAAGGGCACCTTCCGGAGGTCTTCTACCGACCGCTCAGTTGGGTCTATCCGGGGGTCATCCATTCCTGGACGCCCGGACTGTAATTGCTATTTTTCCATAATCTCTTCCGGTGCTCGCCCCTTCTCCTGGCTGAACGCCCCGGCTCGAACGGCTGAATAAAAACAATTTTTGCGGACGCTTGGTCCCCCCGGATCTCCATGATACCTTTTGGCGTGGCGAATTTTAATTTCTGGTGGAAAGTGGAGTGCACCGCTCCCAACGCATGCAGCCATGTTCGCCCCATAATCACGTTGTAGGGAGAGTCCGTATCGATCACGACAAACTCGGTGTCGATGACAAAGGGACCTGTGACAACTGGCAATGTGATTTTCCCCACGGGCAGGGCGAACGAGCCGTTGAACCGATGAGGGGTGTCCTGACTTTGGTGAGGTCTTTGGGGCCAAGACCATCCGTTTTAAAGTTTCGGAGTACATCACCTCCGAGGAACTTCCAGAGTCTATCAAAATTCTTTTGACATCGAATTTTCCTATCCTCAGGGTCAAGACAAGGGCGTCGTTATGAGGAGTCACTACGCCTGTCAAATCCGCGTCGGAAAATGTAATGCCAAGCTCACCCGTCCTGGCCCTTTTACTTGGTGGCCCTACATCAACCTCGGCTACCTTCCTCGTAAAAGCTACCCTTTGAGGTCGGACTCGAGTTCCTTGGACGTGGGGCGATCCAGGGGACATATATGGATGACATCTATGATGTTGTCCGGCTCCTCGGTCGGGGCAAGGGCTTGTCTCTCTTCTGGCCTGGGCTCTATGTACTCTTTCAAATATCCGTCTCGGACCAAGCTTTCCAAGAACGATTTGAACACCCTGCAGCTTTCGGTGCGATGCCCGAAATCCCGGTGATAGGAACACCTAACCTTTTGATCACGGGTGGAGGGGTCGCTCTGCATCCTGGGCGGCCATTTGAAGAACGGCTCGTGCTTGATTTTATGGAGCAGCTTGAAGATGGGTTCCTTGAACACAGTGTGAATTCCTTTGGACGGACCCCCTGGAGGGGGTAGCAATCCCTTTCGGGGAATATCTTTCCGCTCCTTCTCTTTTCTCTTAGATTGGAGGGCTCGGCCTTTGCTGCTTCCCATCTCGTCCTCAACCCTCGAGTATTTGTTTATCCGGGCCATTAGTTCCCCCATATCCGAGGGAGTCTTCTTGGTCAGGGATCGGTACAGGTCCGTGTCCCTTGCCAAGCCGAGCCGAAAAGATGCTGCTGCCATGACCTCCGAGCAGCCTTCTACCTCATTAACCTCTTCCCAGTATCGGATGGCGTACTGGCGAAGAGTCTCGGATTCCCTCCGTCTGAGGGTCAACAATGATTCAATGTCTTTGGGGCGCTTACTCCCCGTAATGAATCGAGCCAGGAACTGCTTACTCAATTCCTTCCAGGACCCAATACTGTTGGGGGGAAGCGCCTCGAACCACTTCATCGCAGAGTCCCCCAAGCTCATAGGAAACACTCGACAGAGAAATCGTTGGTCCGAATGATAGAGGGACATCATCTGCTTGTATTGCCTGACATGGGCTTCGGGATCGGACCGCCCGTCATAAGTTTTGAACCGCGACACGACAAACTTTCTTGAAACCTCCATCTCACCGATCTCCCTCGTAAATGGTGTTTGTATGACTTCGTCCTCGGCTTCATCCTGGACAGCCTTACCCTTTCTCCTGGAGTCTAACCGGGCTCTGAAATCAATTTCTTCCCTGACGGGATGCCTTCTGAAGTCCTTGAGTTCATCGGTAAGCCCCTCATTTTCTGGGCGTCGTGTGGATTGGGTTGAGTCCTCCTCGGATTCATCTCCCTTCCTCCGTCTAGACAAACCTCGTCGGAGGTCGTCCAGGGCCAATCCTTGCTTTCCTTGAATGGTTGTCATGATGATGCTCGCCGGCTCTGGGTCGCTTTGGGGCCCTAGAGCTTTCTGTTTTGTTGTTTAGGTGGTTTCTTAGATCCTTCGTTTCTGCCTCCCGGGTGGGAAGCCCACGAGAAAGGAATGAATCCCTCGACCCTTCACCAGAGGCGGCAAACTCGTTGAGCCGGCTTAGGACGTTTACATTGTCCTTTTCCAGCTGTCGTAATCTATCGCCAAACTTTTCTTCAATCACCTCCACCAGCTGACAAGCCAAGGGGGCTGATCCCCCTGACCTGATTCCCATACTGGTTTGAGGGGTAACCCCTCTTGACCGAGTAGAGGCACTTTTATTCATATCGGTGTGATCCCTCCCTCCGTGATGACAGGGAGCTTGTAACTCGAGACTCCTTTGGTGGGGGTCTTTCCCTTTCTGTCGAGTGTTCACCATGGTCACTGTTCTTTATAGAGAAAAAACTAGGAAACTAGTCGTTTCCCACAGACGGCGCCAGATTGTGCGTGCAAGATCCTGCACAATATAAAAACGAGAACAGATCTCTCCCTTGGTGAACTCGAGTGAGCCAGTTGAGTGACCAACCACGCTGCTTGGAACAGCCTGCGAGGTCCGGTGGTAACCTAGAACGGCGACGGGAGACCCTGGGGGAGCGGAAGAACGATCCAGTAAGGCTGAAAGAGGTTCCTGGAACAAAGAAGAACAAGTTAGAAGGGCGCCGGAGTGTTTTTCCGGCGTATCCCCTCCGACGATCTAGTCAGTCTTTGAGAAAGAGAGAGGAATGAGAAAACACTGAGTGTGTATTGTAGTAAAGAGTTTTTTGTTGCATACCCGTCTTGCCTTTTGCAAGGAGTATTTATACCTCAAAAGCTCATGATTGCTGTCAGTGTAGTCAGTAGGTGATCATTAGGTACAGGCAGTGTGCGCACTGATTCTAATGAGGAATGTCTTCTCTTCTTAACTGCTCGGGGTCCCGAGCAATCAATGCTGTGTCATCGGGATGCCGACGGTACAATGTACTCCTCTCGGGGAGGATGCAATAAATGCTCTGTATTAGGAGCATTTATTGTCTTTCATTTTCGAGCCTTACCGCATTGAATGCGGTCTCATCATGGGAATGGTGTAATTAATAGTTTGCTTTTCCAAGTCGCGTGTCAGCAACGGCATGCGATTTCTCTGTCTTCGATGTGATATCATACGCCACGCGTCCATCCCCTATTGGCTGTGACCCCTGCCTTCCACTACGTTCTGACTCTAATTGTGTAAGACGAGGTCATGATGAATAGCCTAGGCTAATGACCTGTACGTCAATAGCTTATCCTGGAGTAGAGGAAGCGTCCAGGACGGGGTTCCTCTCGGCACCGAGGAAAGGCTTATCTCGGAACCGAGGGAAGTATGCCGACCGAGGTACCATATCAGACCGAGGCCACGTGTCGGTTGTAAAACATACTGAACGCATGATCCTATATGACGAGTACCTCGGGGGCGAGGACCTTTGTGCGCCGATGGTGTTCGATCTTAGCAACAGTGTTTTGGTAATACCGAAGATACGTGTCTTCATCATGGTGCATTTCAGAAAATCCCATCACTCTACTCTATAATAAACAGTAATTTAAAGATTCACGTCTTCTACCATATTCAATCATTTCCCGTTAAATCATTAGTTAAGTGGAATCAAGAACATTAACCCACCAAAAGGTTTATTTCTCTTTTATGATCATGGAGACCTTAAGCCATGACCCCAGATCTTTTCCAATTTCCAGTAATGCCCTTTAGGGTTTCTGTTCTTTACTGCCGTCCCTGCTGCCTTGTTGGTCAACAATCCTTTACACAGACAGAAGTACAGATGAGAATGGGCTGTTGACAGATTAATGCCCGTTTCTGAAGAGATCCAATGAGGGGCATTTTAGTCTGTGAAAATATTATTAAGCAATACATAAAACACAAAGTAAACCGTCGCTGGCCTGGTGTTAAACTTCCATGATGTGCCAGCTATCACCGTCCCGGTTCTTGCTTGCCCCGTGGCAGGCTCATGAACGGTATGATGAAAGTGGTACTGGTACCCTGTCAGCTACTCTTATTCATACTCTATTTATTTTTAATTAGAGTTGAAGTGATAAATGAGTAATCTTTCATACTTTTACTCAATAAATCGGCATGAATTTAACTAAACATAATAATAATCCGATCAGTGGTGGACCCCCTTGAAGGCCAATATCCACCCTCAATTTTTTTTTTTTTTTTAAAGTAATCTACATATATTATAAATAATTTCTAATGAAGATTTAATTATGCTCATCGAATTATTTTCTTGTCCTGTCAATTCAAAAAGACCCATATTTAGAGGATTGTTGATTTTTTGGACACACTTTGAATACACCGGGTCCCCCCGAGAAGTTTTGAACATATTGAAATTATTTTATAAAATTTTAGAAAGTTGTAAGGGTATTTTATCATTATATAAAAATTAGGATCGTTATGTATATAAGGGTTATTTTGTAAGTGTATCAAAAATCAACATCCAAGCATACAACTATATATTGTTTGGAGATAAAAAAAAAATTAAACTATAAATATATATGTATGACAGATCATTCTCGTGAGGCTAAAATGAGCAAGCGATAGAGAGAGAGGCATAATCGGTGATTACACGTCATTCGATAACTATACAAACTCTAAGAATTATGCTTCTCTAGAGTAAAATGTGACATGTCTTTATTTGAGAACAAAAGTACAATAGGTTTTGACCCTTTGTTTGCAATAAATTTTTAAAAATCAAATATGATTTAAATAAATATAAATATATCATATTGCTTATATTGATTGCTTGAGAGGAAAAATATTAAATTTATTAAAGTAACCATTCAAGGTATATTTTCTAGCTCAGCCTTGAACCCGACAAAATGTGATATATACATGACACTAATGCAATATTCAATCAGAAATGTTTGCTAGGTCATACAATCTTAACTTCTTACACAAACCTAGAGCTTGTAACCAAGTTGTTCATTAGGTGGTAACTACTATGTTAAACAATTTGCTCTCCTTGAGTTGGTTAGGCTCCCTCCGAACTTACGGTTTTATTTTTGACTGATTGTAATCTTAATTTCTCTACTAAATAATATTTTTACTTTGCGTGTTTTGATCAAAAAAAAAATAAATTCAGAAATGTTTGCTAGCCCTACTAATAAGCAAATGTGTGGAATATTTTGATTCGGCTTTTGCGTGGTGAATGAGTGTAACCTAACCACACTGAACTAATCCATAACTAATGCAGTGGGACCCACTTAAAACTCTGGTTAAGTTGGTATAAATATCTCAAACGTATTTTTAATTTTGGTAATGTTATTTAAACTTAAAAATTTAATCTTATTTATTAATTTAATGATATAATTTAATTGAAATCATTAGATGAAGAACAAGTTTAATGTTCAATGGGACCCTCATCGATTCAAAAATTATTCTTTTAACTCATACCATGTTTAATATTGATGTATATGTCAGCTTCAGCCAATTGTAATGTGTAACGTTGCATGGAAATCCTACGTAGAAAAAGACACGCGTGAAGTGTCCTCAATTCATGCATGGTGGTAAAGTACCATAAAAATATAAATCGTGTTCGACGTCCCTCCCTCTTGGACTTTCTGTTTCATTGGATATTCCTCTCCTGCTATCTTTGAATAACCGATACAGAATACACTACAAATGCAAACATAATCAAACCTCGATGCAAGAGAGAGAGAGAGAGGGGGGGGGGGGGGGGTAAGGGGTTATAGGAGCACTTTTTTTTTTTTTGCTTGTGTGAGGTAGGAACACTTGTTGTATTCTTGATCGGTGACAGAAGGATCATGGACGGTGCTTTAATGCTTTAATAAGTTTTTGATGCACCAACGAGTTTTTGGTTCAATAATATTCTTTATTTTATAAAAATTTTATTTTCTTGAGATCAAGAGTTTAAGTTTCTCTTTCCCTTCTCTTTCAAATTAAATAGAAAAAAAGAAGTAATCACTTGATGGTATGGAGCTGAAACACTAGATCGAACTAGAATTAAATTTAGGGGGTCATGAAAAAAAAAAGGCACAGCAATAGCATATAGCCGAATAACGAAAGATCCCATTGACATAATTTGGGTGGGCGGAGGGCTTAATTCACCGTGATCATTAGTTTATCAGTAATGTTAGATTGATCAAATTTTGAGATTAAATTTATAGCTCAAATGACATGTCAGTTGACTTAACCTTCTTGGGCTCTAATAAAAATTTCAAATAATCAACTGTCATGTCATTTGAACTCCAAATTTAATTCTAAATTTTGGTCAGTGTAGCGTTACTCGTAGTTTATTAGCAAATTTTATTTAATACTAAATTCATCAATAATTTAATGATGAATAATGGTACACTGATCAAATTTTGGGACCAAATGACATGGTAATTGATTATTTGAAGTTTTTATTGGAGTCCAAATGATATCACACCAATCAAAGAAGTTCAAGTCAACTGTCATATCATTTGGACTTCAAATTTGGTCACAAAATTTGATTAGTCTAGCATTACTGTTTAATGATTAAAATGCATTGGGTTTTCAAATTCGACTCTAGCTAATAAGAGCATCTTCAACAGATGCTTCAAATGAGTAAAATCGCTAAAATTTAGTTATTTTAGAGCCAAAATTTAGTTATTTGGGAGCTAAAATTCATCTCCAACAGATGTTGTTCATATTATGTAAAATACATTTTTGCTATAATGACACTCTAAATATAGAGTGTCAATGTAGCAATATGTAAATATTATATATATTATTTTCTCTCTCTTCATCTCCTTTCTTCCATTCTCTCTCTTTCTCTCTTTCATTATTTAAAAAAAAAATAATACAAAAGGAATGAAAAATAATATTTAAAAGGAGTAGTTAAAAATATAAAAAATCTGTTGGAGTATGTATTGAAAAAGTGAATAGGTAAAATAGAAAATACTATTTTTGAGTAAGTAAAATGTATTTTGTTGTTGGAGACGCTCTAATATTACTCTTGAAGAGTGGGACACGCATAAAAACGCAATCAATAATGGTCACGGTCGGGTCGAACTCGAACCTGAAATCACATGGGTTGGTCAGCCGTTGTTTCATGGCAAATTCCTGCTATTTGGATCATCTATTGTTGGGTTGGTTTTGGTTCAAGCATTTGTCAGGTTACGAGAAGAATTCCCAAAGTAGCTATTTTTATGTTAAAGTAGAATCATATCACTCCTGAGATGACAAAGTTGCATGAACCAGTGAGTACGCCAAAGACAATATATATAGAACATTCAGTTTTACTATTTCAAAAAGGGACTAAATAACATTAATGGATAAATGTCCCAACGGTATTTATACAATTCCTAACATAAAATTACTCTAAAATACTCCGTCTCCCATTTGGCCATAGTTTGTTATGATAGTGCCGTCCCTCAAACTTTGAACGATAGAATAATCCCCTCGACTTGTCTGCAAATATATATAACTTTAAAAGGTAGTTAAAGTGATAATAGAAAGAAGTTGTAAATTCAGACGTTTTGAGTTCAAATACTTTAGTCTCCCAGCATGGACGCTTGCTTTTGATCGGATCAAAAAAAAAAAAATTAATCGAGATGTACTTAAACTAATCAACACACTTCTTTCACATATATATATATATATATATATATATAATAATAATAGTGTCCCTCTCTCACCTATCATGTCCTGCATTTTTGTTGTTGACAGGTGTGGCTACGCTAATAATTTTTAAATTCTATGTGTAGTTAAGGAGGGGAGCAAGAGGCTTTCGAGTTAATTTGAAGCTCACACTCGCTCGTGGTATAAATTTCTACTAATCTTTTATCTATGCATAAGAATAGGTTAGGAACAGACAGTCAAATTTATATAATTTTAATTCGATTTAAACCTAATTGGCTGAATATAAATGAAAATTTTAACCTATAATTCGAATATCTTATCTCATATTTGTTCACATCTGAACGTATTTATATCTAATACAATTATAACTCAATCATAATTATTGTATAATGATAAAGTAGAATTATTATTTGATCAGGACGAGTTGAAATTTTAAATTTTAATATTCTAATGTTTACCATGAATTGTGTTTGAATCGAAACAATTTTTCTGATGGGATTTTCTAAATGTGAATTATGAAAATTGACTTCGTCGAATATTCAGAATCAAGCTTTCAAATTGAATTTGGATTGTGGCCTTGTTTTTCACTATCCATACGAAATTGTGAGTGCCATTGAAGGAATTGCAGGCAGAAAAAACAGCCACAACCAGTCAATTAGATAACATTGTAACAAATTTAAAAGTTTTGATTGACAATGCGAGTTATGCAAATTTTAGGGGTAGGATAAAACTAGCAAGAAACTTTAGGGGTCTAAAATGTAATTAATTTTGATAGGTAAATAGTGCTCTCTTGCGAGCAAGCGAAAAGCAAGCCCAAATGTCTCGGACCCTCGTCCCTTCTCTGTCTTCAAACACTGTGACAGTGCCTCTCAAGCTTCGACTTTCAGAACCCATCAACCATGGAAATCTATCAATTCAGAGCTCAGTTCGAGTTTCAAATAGCGCCATTGCTGCTACTGAAATGTCGAAGCCAAACAGAGCCAGTAGATGGTCTCTTCATGGCATGACGGGTCTTGTCACCGGAGGCACCAGGGGCATTGGGTCTCGATCTTTATACTCTCACACACTTGATAAATTTATAGCAAAGATTGGTTTTTCTAGAACCCTAATTTTGAAGTGGAATTGGGTAAATGTACAGGCATGCAATTGTGGAAGAATTGGCAGGATTTGGGGCGAGAGTACATACATGTGCGCGTAATGAAGCTGAGCTCTATAAATGCTTGCGGAGTTGGGAAAAGGAGGGTTTTATAGTCACTGGTTCGGTCTGCGACGTGTCGTCTCGAACCGATCGTGAGAAGCTAATGGAAGATGTCTCATCTGTGTTCAATGGGAATCTCAACATTCTTGTGAGTTTCACTCTTTTGTTTTTGGTTTCTTAGCAATTGGTATGGTTCATTGTTTTGTTCCTATGTCAAGAATTTCTCTAACTGGTTTTTTGCACAGTCGGAGTACAATATGTTGACATAGAAAGATAAGTTTGACAGGGTATTACAAGAAATTAATGATTAATGGAAACTATTACACCTAGTTACAAGAGATTAATGCTTGGAATTATGTAAACATCTACACAAATAAATATTATTCTTTGGATTTTAATGTGACATAAAACAAGAATTACTGACAAAAGTAGTTCAAGTTTATTGATCGGTAGTTGGGATTGGGACCTAATGAAATTTGAAGTTTGGGCTTTCTAACGGTAATTCATTCAATTCTAATTTATGAGTTAGCCTAGTTTTTTCAGAATTATGTGGCTGTAGAATGCCTATGTAATACGAGGGCAGTTGGATGGACTCCTAAGTGAATTGGTCAACGTTAGTATTTCGTCTAATTATAAGACATAAAGAGCTTATTGCCCAGCCTAGAAATTTGGTTGCATGGACTCATTCTGAATGACTTTGTGAGTTGATCAACCAATGAGAGTCATCCGGCAAAACAAGAGATTGGAAGAGTAACTGGCTAACTTTTTGAAGGAAAAATGAGCATGGGCTTGTCTATGTGGCTATACCATTGCCTAAAAGTAGCCACTGAGAGACAGAGGAGTGAGGGTAAGAGGGCATAAAGGGGAATTATGGTCCTTGTAATGGAGGCATTATGCATAGATGGAATGTCCCAGAGGAATGTGGAAAAAGGGGAGGTCTGAGTAACCCAAAAATTGAGCATTAAACAATATCATGGGGTGTTGAGCTATGGCCCCTGCAATGTACCATTGCTATGGAAGGAAGCATGGACAGAAAGAAGAGAACGAAGCCTGAGCTCTCTGTCTGCTTTGTATGAATGCAGGTCCTTTGTTTATAATAGTCACTGGGAGAGAATCCCAGATGCGATTCATGTGCTTAACAAGGATCTAGAGTAAGTCCGAGTTGGAAGTCAAGCTGTGAGAAAAATACAAGAGAGAGGATGCCAAGCTGGAACAGCTAATAAAATTAAAGGCTATGTTGGTGCTGATTAACCTATCATATCTTAGGAAGACTCATTAGAACCCACAATAAACAACCATCGTGGGGGTAACATACAGGTATCTCAAGAATGAATTATATATTTAGTCTTATTGACCTTCTTGGGGCATTGGATGCCTTAGCATCAGGAATGGACATGGCACACTTTTGTTGGCTTCATTGGCTATCTTGGGCATGATCACATGTGATGGCCCTTGTGCTTGGGAGTGTAGCTTGTACCATGCTGTAAAAAAATCAATATTGCAATTCATTATATGTCAGCTCTTTCTCAGTCTCCATGTGTTTGCATATGAACTACCCTTCTATATTGAGGAATAATAAATGGTTAATGGGACTGGTTAGGATGGAGGATCCATTCTGTGATTGGTCGGGTCCGTCGAGTTATATATACCAAGATGGTGTGGGTTCCTCATCAATTACATTGTTGCTGTTTTTTATGGAACTCTTGAACTCGTGGCATAATTAGAATGGAGTCCTTATGAGTACATTCTCATGGATCCAGGAAGTGTGACTCCAAAATTTTAAGGTAGCCATCACGTGGTTGCCCAAAAATGTAAGAAAGGCAGGTTCAATTAAGTAAGACCTTGCTTAGAATCCACGTTAGGTTATCTTATCAACTTCTACCCTGTATTCAGCCTTGTGCTCATAAAGTTGGGGTAGGATGGGTTGGGAAAAGGGGTTCCTGGCTTTGTCTGAGAAGAGTGGCTTCCCTTGGAAGGTTAGGCAGCCAACTGGAAAATAATGTTGAAAATGGTGGCAGTCATTGTAACAAAAGAGTGAGATGAATAGCTTTTGGTACAAAGAATAATATAACGAGTAGCTAGTGGACCAAGTGGAGAAGCACCATGTAGATGAGAGCAACACAAATTTTATTCTTGTTGCTGAAAATGCCCATATGAGGGCTGATGGAAGGACCATTTTGATGTGGGGCACAAGAATGCAGTAAGCTCTGTATTTTACTATGTTGTACAATAATGGTCAGCTTTTATGTATTATATAGTCAAAACTTAATAGACATCAAAATGGAATAGTGATCTTCTTTTAAGGAGCCTTAACTGATGATAAATAACACCATTCAGATCCATAAGATCCTACTTATCTCTGGATTTTATTGTACTTCGTATTTTTCATTCAAAAGCACCAAACTTAGGGTATCCTCTGTAGCTTCAGTTATTGATGTACAATGGTCCCTTTCAAATTGAAAAAGTATTTTTCTTAGATTTAAATTCTTGCTTCTTTTTAACTTTTTTCTTCCAAAGAAGATAAACTAATGGATCCCTGAATTTTTAAATGGCTAAATTTTGTGTATTGGGAACATGGAGTTTACCCTGTTTTCAGGCATTTGTTCCTTCTATAAACCAAAATCCTCCTTTACTTCTGAACCTTTATGCAGCTTCTTTTGCATCGGGCCTGTCTTTCTTGCACCTCACCGTAATTTTATGACCAGATTCATGTCAGCTCATTAGACTTGTGAACATGGAATGTGTGATGTGAATAATGCCAAGTGCCAAAAAATTTTAAATTAGAAAAGATAGTTCTGTGAGATTTCTCACAAGAAAGACTTAAAAACATAGAATACTTACCGTCCCATTCATTTGCATCCATGTCAACCACTTGTTCTTTGGAAAAAATCTTGTTTTCTGCTGCTTTGCTTTAGTTTCCCTTGCAATGTTCATCCTTTAGTTAGCCATCAGATGCTTTGAATTTCTTTTTTTGAGAAAAGTGATTCCATTTTTTGTAAGAAATAGATTTGTGGTGGTAACTTCTTGCAGAAAACCATTAAACTGCATCACTTTTGTTGGGCTTATCCTGTATGGTTATGTAATAAAAGGACTGGCTTCATGGTTTGGATCAGTAGATAAATAATGTTGGAAGAAATATACGGAAACCTATGGTAGACTTCACAGCTGAAGAATTTTCCACACTGATGGCAACCAATTTTGAATCTATTTTCCATATGTGCCAACTTGCATATCCTCTATTGAAAGCATCAGGAACAGGAAGTGTGGTATTTACGTCCTCTGTCTCTGGTTTTGTGTCACTGAAGTCTATGTCTGTCCAAGGAGCAACTAAAGGTAATCTACCAATGTGATCAGATTTATTTGAAGATTTCACTTGTAACTTGAAGAGTTCAATGAAAACATGCATAATTTGTTACCCTGCTTGCTGCTTGCAGGAGCAATTAATCAACTTACAAAAAATTTGGCATGTGAGTGGGCAAAGGACAATATCAGGAGTAATGCGGTTGCACCTTGGTACATCAGAACCTCAATGGTGGAGCAAGTAAGTTCCATTTCACCCTGCTTAATGTAATTTGCAGTTTTATTTAACCAATTGTAACTCCCCACCCCAAAAAAAAAAAAAAAAAAATTTCGTTCTATGGGGCAGTCTCTTAATATCTCCCTATATAAAAAAGAAAGCTACTAATATCTCCATGCATTTTCTTTCATTCCTCTGTCCCACACGAGTGGTTGCTAGAACTAGATGGAAATGATTGCAGAGGACTTAGTTGCAGTGTGCATTTTGATAAACTTATGGGAGAATTTTTATTCAGCCAATTTCACCATTGTACATTTTGTTTTCCCAATTTTGTCTTTAATTCCAGGTGCTGGCTAACAAAGAATACCTGGAAGAGGTATTTGATAGAACTCCAATTCGGCGTCTTGGAGATCCAACAGAGGTTGCATCCCTCGTGGCATTCCTTTGCCTTCCTGCATCATCTTACATAACCGGCCAGATAATTTGTGTTGATGGTGGAATGTCTGTGAATGGCTTCTATCCAAGACATGACTAGAAAGAGCGAGTCGCAACTTTTCATGTCTATACTTTCACTTTTGTAGACAAAATTTTTTTCCCAAGTATTCTCGTGTGTTTATTTCTTAATTTCATTTTTGAATTAGAGGCTGTAGTTTGTCAACTAGATCATGAATCTGATTTACCAAATATTTTATTGTTTCTTTTTTTGGGTTCAACGGTGAAAGATATCCAGACCCGTTTACGCTTAACCTGTGTTGTTTTATCTTCATTGTATTATGGCCAATAGATGGATTGAGATTTCCTTTCATGCCTTGTGCAGTTGTATTCCTTCGTGCATGTTTGTCATTTAACTGAAGATTATGTTTGAATGATTAAAAGGGTGCACTTAATAAGCTGCTGGGATTAGCCTCCATTACAAGCCCAGGTCTGAGGTCGATGTGAATTAAGCCTATCAAATACATCGATGATTAGGTTGATGATATCTGTGTAACATTGGCAAATAAGAAAAATACTGAAACTGGTGGTTGTGTACTTTGGAGCAACTCTGGTTATATTTGATTCATGAGCTGGAGCTTTCTATAAATGCAGAAAATTGAAAAGGAAGTGGTCCACCGCTGAAGGAATGTGGCACTGACACAATCCTAATATTAGGCACAAATAGTGACCGGATTAAGCATTTTCTTTTTAGTTCAATGGTTAAAGATTTTTAGACTATGCACACCTCGACTAATCTCCCCTTAATCCGATCAAAGATAAATCATCTACGTCAAAATTAAAATATTTATGGGAATTTATTCCTTATGATCTGGTCCTAAAAAATTATTAAGATTCAAATTCAGGACGGTGTTTAATATCAAGAAAAATGAAACGACATGAAATTCATTCCTGTAAGCGGATAGCAGGGCAGATCCAAAAACAGCTTTGAATTGATTCCACATTACACAAGCAATGTAGTCCAGAACAGCAATTAGACATGAATATAAGAAACAGCTGCAAAAGAGAGGAACCGAACTAGAACTTTGCCAAGACACTCTTAGGTTAAGAACCAACCCATCATGTGATGCCGATGCAGCCAACAAATTTTATTTTCTACATCGCTATTATGATTGCTTGACCTCAGCTTCATCTCCAACACTCTTCAGTGCCTTCAATTTTCTGTAACCCTTATCAGTACCAAATATCCTGACAGACAAAAGCAATTGGTCATCAACAAGTATCAGATAGTTCCAGTTTAATCAGAAAAATATGTATTTAGCATCAAATCTAGTTTCACAAGGGAATGAAGACAAGTATTTAAAAAGCTGCCACTAAAAATGATATAAATTTTTCTAGCTTCCACCATACTTTTTGTCAATAACCATTGCACAGAGCAACAAATATAAATTTGTACAGAAAGGATATGCTTTAACCATCCTATGACAACCGTACCAGTCCATGTAAACAAAAGTCGATGAGTAGTTGCCAGACTTGGTATAGAGCAGTCTGTGATGGTAGTCGTGAAAATCAGCACTGCAAAATAAATATATTTCAGGGACACAAATAACAAACAAAGGCTGCAATGGAGCGAGCAGAAAGAATATCTCTATACTAACCCGCCATATAAAGGCAAGAAGTTTGATAGGCTCCATGGAAAATGATAACCACAATGTGCCTCAACTGTCTCCAGGACTCTAAGTACCATCCACAACCATAGTGTTATCAGATGTGGCCCAGTGATGGCAGGACCAACAATAGTAGCAAATCCAAGGAAGAGTATTTCAGCAGGGTGAGCATATTCAGAAGTCAATCCAAATGGTGTTGCATACCTGTGCATGTATGATATGAATTAGATACAATGTACATTCAAAAATTGGAAAATTCATAAAGCACACCTAATGCTTTTCACTTACTCGTGATGGACACTGTGGACATGCTTGTACAGCCATTTTGTATGTAAAATCCTATGGCCCCAGTAGAATACAAAATCCTCCAGGATGAAGTAGAATAAAATTTGTGTTGAAATCACTTTCCTACACAACCAAAGGTTTCATTAATCACTCCACAAAAGAAAAAAAATATATTAGTGTTCCTCTAGATATTAAAAAAACTGTACAATATTTGACAGAATTGGCATGGCAATAATCTAGATGCAATGGAGATGTCTGGATTATTAAGCTTTAGTGCATAAAGAACCTGAAAATACCAGGACGGCAAGGGGAGACTGATTCGCATGCCCATGAATCTGAAGACAGGATACGAAAGAATCATGACTGGTAAGTTGACGCAAAGATGGTACAACACTAGGCGAGTGATGCATTTCTCCTGAGCTGCAGGGGTGTTATTTTTAGTCTGCACAGAACCACAAATCAATCATACAAACAAATATAAGTCCAGCAAGATGAGGTTGAAACAACTATGACATAATAAGAAAATGATATAACATCAATAAACATGGAAAATTAGATGCCATTAGTGGAATGGACCTCATCTATGCACAAAAGAAAACTTTTAACACTTTAAACATTTCAACAACTTTCACTATCACACTAGAACATAAATCTATGCCACAATGTAAAGCCAACCACTGTTTTTCTTCCCTGATATGTATTTAAGTATGCAATCCATCCGTCACTATTTCATTGTCCACCTTGACTTGGTATGCAGTTTTAGCAAAACAAAAGAGCGGATTAACTCTAAGATTGTGCACATATTTGCCATCATTGGGAGTGGTGGGAAAAATTTTCAAAATTTTCTAGTTTTTCTGTCCCTGCACCAAGCATCATGCTAGAACCTCATAATTTCACGACAAAAACTAGGCTAATTGGAGAAGTCCTCTCATCCCTTCCTTTGCTCTTATGAATATGCACGTGAGCCTGTAAAACCTCTCCAGGTTACCCTCCAGCTAATTATGCCCCAACAACTTGGTGCATAATACTTGGTTGGACAACTTGACCTTCCTTCTCTCAAGAAAAGCGTTATTTCGGACAAACACACTGGTTCTCAATCCACCATATGGTGTTTAAACATCTCATCAAGACCACCCCATAAGAAAAGCCTCTGAAGGGTTAAGAGTCCCTCCAAGCTTAACACCAGGATAGAAAAATGTGCATGAACTACGATAGCACTCACAAATGCCAAATGTATCAAATTTTTGTTCTTTCTCATTTTCTAAGAATAATTCTTAGTCAAATACAATGGATGTCATAATGCAGGCATCATTACTGCCCCATTTTGCAATATTTAAAGCAATACTTAGTATAAAATCAACTTGATGAGCAGAAAATAATTATTGGCCTCAAGCTTATGATCGGCTTGGTCTGAGCAAGTTTTAACTCCACAACCAGGCATACATTTGTGACATCATGAAGGAGCATTTGCAGCAAGTTCTGACTCACCAACGGGACAAACTAGAGAATTACTTTACATTTTGCATCCAGCAAGACTACAGCTGAACTGCATGTCTATTGAAAACAATTTAATTGCAAATCGAAACTGTGCAATGGTTCATTAGCTTTATCAAGCCCCGGTCATTTGAAAAAGAGGCAATCAGCAACATTAAAAGATAAACAATCTCCACAGAAGGTTAGTCAACATCACAGGGTAACCTCAATAAAAGAAATTTGGCTTAGAACAATATTAGCATGTGGTACTGTTATAAAGAATTTGACAAAAGAGAATAGAGAACACTAGCCATCAGAGCAACTTGGGTTTCTAACTGAAAAAGAAACAATTATTACATTCATCAGCAGCTAAAAAGACAATAAGAGAATAGGCACAAACCTGAATTTTGTACTTGCTCAACCATCCTGCCCTTTCAAAATAAATAAACGGAAGTCCCGATAAGAAAAAGACACTTTCATGTAGAAAGAAGCTTCCAAGACATGCCAGTTGAAAGTCGCTATAATGAGTGACAAGATACTGCATCATTAACAGATAAGAATTTAACTACTAACAAAGATAGCAGGAAATAAGGTCGGCCTTATCCTACATAAGCCCATTCTGTAGTCAAGTCAGGAAATAATAATAATATTAATTTTAAACTACGAGGCAAGAAATTGAGACAAAATTTCCCCATTCCATTAGAAAAATAAGAATATTAAAACTCCAACCCCAAAAATAAAGGATTCTGTAATGTCTGGCATCATGACCAAATCTCCTGATTGTGGGTCTGAAAAACTGTAACAAGGTGTTTGGCATTCCTAAAATAAATGTAAGTTCTAACATGAACATATCATACCTAGCTCTATGTCACATCTTTTTTTCCTAAGCAGGAAGTATGATTCATGGCTAATGATAACATGCAATTAGATAAGGTCTTGGCATCTCGTAACTGAGAACTACTAAAGTCTAATTACTGATGATCTGCTTGCATGCATGACACCCATATCCTTTACCTTTATCCATCAATTGCAACATGTCCTTTACTTACAGTAGGAACAGAACCTCATCAAATATCGAGGGTCAACACAGATCCAACAACCATATACTACAAATTCACCCAATTACAGTAAGGTTGAATTTACAATTTACACCCTCAAAGTTTACACTTAATTTCTATTTGGTCCCTCAATCCAATCAATTGCAACAATCAAGTCCTTGAACTTTATGACTAGTTTCAATAAACTCCCTATGTCAAAATTCATCAGTAATTATGATGAAAAAGTATCACATGATTTTGAGCAAATTAACATAAATGAGTCAAATTTTAAAAGGTGAGCTAATACATCCGAATTGAAGTCCTCAAATTTATATCAAATGAGTCAGCAAATATAATTTTAATACATAAACTCAAACCCTAGGGCCAACTTATTCAAAATTAATCCCATAATTGGATCACGTTATGCTCCGTGACTCTTTTCCTTTAGAATTATTGATGAATTTAAACTAAGGGACTTAATTGAAATAGAAATTAAAGTTTAAAGACTTGATTGTTTTAATTTATAGCTCGGGGACCAAATAGAAATCAAGTGTAAACTTTGACCCTTACATTAATCATAAAGCATAGGCAATGCCTTATTTTTTGGTGAAGCAGCTATCAAATCAACTGAATAAGTATTTTCAATCCCCCTTCCATAACTATTTTCAAATAAAAGTTTGTATAGCATTACTGCATTAGGGAAAATTAATAAAGAGGTAAATGGGATCCACCTAACTTACAGCCATTCACTCGAGGGTAGACGATAGAAATAATGCTATATGCTGACATGTATACATAAAAATATGCAAACGTGTGTATAGATGTATACATATACGCATCTGTAAGCCTTGTGCATGTGTGTATGTACTTAGAATCTGGGAGATTTATAAATTTCAATAGATCCAAAACTCGCAAATTCTCGAATGTGGTGGCAGAATATAAACCAAAGACATCAAATCTTGGTGGTTAAAGAATTTTCTCGAACGTTTGACGAGCGATAGGCAATCAATTCAATAGTAAGTAAAGTAGTAGAAAAGAATACCGTCCAAGCAGATTCGAAGATCGAAGCCATGAAAAGCAGCAAGAATTGAGGATTGAGGATTGAGCCGACCTCTGGCAAAACGCATTGAGATTTATAGGCGAGAGAGAGAGAGAGAAAGAGAAGAAGCAGTCACTATAAAAGAGGATGTGTGTGTGTGTGTGTGTGTGTGTGAGAGAGAGAGAGAGAGAGAGAGAGAGAGAGAGAGAGAGGAAAACTAAGCAGAGGGAAACGGGTCCATGAGACAAGACAGACTGTCTAGAGGTATCTGAGCTGGTTGCCCTTAAATATATAACGCATTGACGTGCTCATTAGTTGTGGCTTAGAACCGGGTAGCCCGATGGAGCCAGGATCAGCTGCAAACTTAAGATATTTTATTCGAAATTTCTTTATTTTTTTAAGATTAGTTCAGGAAGAATTTATGTTTTATTAATTTTTTATTTTTTTTTATCGTATTAGTGAATAACGTAAACTTTAATTTTCAGGAAAAAAATTTGTTGGTTAGTACTAATTGGGGTTGCGCAGTGCGGGGAACTTCTTGCGGTATTTTTCCTTAAATTTTTAAACTTAATTTTATATCCATAATATTTAACTTATTTTTTTTAAGTTAATTTAATAATAAAAAATTTAAAATCACACTTTTCAATATAAAAAAATTAATGAGGTACTTATGCTTGAAATCACTGTGTAACACAAAAAAAAATTAAAATTCATTTGAAAATATTGATTTAAATATTTTAAATTCAAAATTTAAACGTTCCAAAAAAAAACTTAAGCAAAATTTACTCTAAAAATAAGACCCCAAAAGACCAATAATAATAATTGGTTTAGTCTTGTTTGTTCTTAAGAAAAATCACGTTTTAGTTCAAAATAATTATTTACTCATCATAAGAGTAATAATTAGAAACATCTTCATGTACATTTTTAACATATGATTACCATTAACTCGATTTTTTCCTTAAATAAAAAGGCAAATGACCTATTGCTTATAGGCAAACCAATTGCACTGATTACCAATCAAAATGCACCGACAGTCAATTGCAAGTTCGTGCATTTTAAACTTGTGTTATTATCATATTTCATTACAATTTTAAAAACCTTAACCTAGATTCAAAAAACCATAGGAAATAGAGCCGTTAATCAAACTGAGCTATTCGAGTTTGGCTTAAGTTTGACTCATTCAGGCTCAGTTTATTTTCTAAACGAGTTCGAACTTGAACAAGTTTTTTAACTCGTTTAGAAAACAAGTCCTATAAACTCGGCTCAAACTCGACAAGCTCAGTTCGTTTATGTGTAAATATTCGGGCTCGATTCGAGTTCGATCCGTTCAGGCTCTGTTCATTTTCTAAACGAGCCGAACTTGAACAATTTTTAAAACTCGATTAACAAACAAGTTTTTCAAACTTGGCTCGAACTCGACTTGAACTCGTTAGATTAACAGCCCTAAGGAAGTAATGCAAAATTGAATAGGAAAGAGCTTTAATAATTTCTTTAAATGTTTTAGTAATGAGAGGAGTTGAAAGAAAGTTTACTTCCCATGAAACCATTTTTAGAAAAAAAAAAAGGTTTATTATTGGAGTAAGAAATTGGGTGCAACAATCCGATAAGAAAATAAAAATAATAATAAAATAGGGTTCATTTTTTATCATGGAGATGGTTATGCAATAGATGACAAGATAGTTATGAATTTTAGTGGGACATATTTGCTGATTTATTTACTTATGAATAGACGGTTATAACACGTGACATTACTGTGCGTGCTGGATCTTGCACAATATAAACACGAGAACAGATCTCTCTCTTGGTGAACTCGAGTGAGTCAGTCGAGTGGTCAACCCTGCTGCTTGGAACAACCTGTAAGGTCCGGTGGTAACCTTGAACGGTAATGGGAGACCCTCGTGGATCAACGGAACGATCCAGTAAGGTTGAGGAAGGTTCCTAGAACAAAGAAAGACAAGGTAGAAGGGCGCCAGAGTGTTTTTCGACGTATCCCCTCCGACGATCAAGTCAGTTTTTGAGAGAGAGGAAGAAGAAAACACTGAGTATAATTTGTAGCAAAGGTTTTTCATTGCATATCGTCTTGCCTTTTGCGAGGAGTATTTATACCTCAAAAACTCATGATTGCTGTCAGTGTAGTCAGTAGGTGATCATTAGGTACAGGCAATGTGCACACTGACTCTAATGAGGAATGTCTTTTCTTTTAATTGCTCGGGATCCCGAGCAACCAAGGCTGTGTCATCAGCCTGCCGACTATTCAATGAGCTCCTCTCGGCAAGGATGTAATAAATGTCCGGCCTTAGAGACATTTATTACCTTTCACTTCCGAGCCTTACCGCATTAAATGTTGTCTCATCAAAGGAATGGTATAATTAAATGTTTGATTTCCCAAATCGTGTGTCAGCAAGGGCATCCGGTCTTTCTGTTTCTAATGTGACACAATATGCCACGTGTCCATTCCTTATTAGCTGTGTCCCCTGCCCTTCTGTGCCTTCTGACATCAATTGTGTAAGACGAGGTCATGATAGCTAATCTAGCCTAGTCTAGGCTAGTGACCTGTAAATCAATAGCCTCTACAGGAGCAGAGAACGTCACCCTGGACGGAGGTACATCTCGGACTCGAGGGAGAGGTTCATCTCGAACCCGAGGGGAGGTACATATAGCGACCGATGTATCCATATCAAACCGAGGGATACGTGTCGGTACGTAAACGCACTGAATGCCACTTGATCCTTATGACAAGTACCTCGGGGGAGAGGAACTTGTGAACCGATGGGTACGTGATCTCAGTAACAAGGATTTAGTGACACCGATGACACATGTCTTCATTTTGTAGTATTTCAGAAATGTCCCATCAACTGTCCCCCAGCCTTCGATCTTCTGACGCCGAGGACACGCGTCGTAAGGAGACGAAGGGTTTTACAACAACCCCAACTGCTTCATCATTGCCTCTAGCAGTTTTCCCCTGCTTAGGACGTCATGCGCATTAAATGCACCTTTTCGTGCTTCGCGCCCAATGATGGGATTGGTACTGTATATAAACGGGTTTCCTCTCCTCTTTTCTCATTTCGTCATTTTGAACTTTCTTAAGAGAGCCCTCGCCTGAATCTTCGTCGGAGATCTTTTTTCTTCCGTTGTCAACTGCCCAACCTTTTCACTGAAGTCTTAAGGCCAGCAGACCTATCGTTGCTTCTAAACATTCTGGAAGGAGTCGCCTCAAGTTTTCCAGAAAAAACTCCATTTTACATTCTGGTGAGTCCCAGTATCTTTCCTCTCTTCGTCCTTCTGTCCCTTTTGGTTTTTCGATAACTGGAGGTGTCTCTGGTTGCCACTTAGCGACCAATCCTCGGGAAGCTTCCTTGGGGATCTTTGAGGGAAAAACACCCTCCTTCACTTTTTCTCACTTTCTTGGAGATGCCTCGTCGTCGTCCTGCCCCCGAAAATCCTCAGGCCAGTTCTTCGGGGTCAGGGAAGTATCAAGTAAAAGGTGGTGAGCAAATTAATAGGTTTAGGGTCAAGTACAGCATCCCCCCATACGTAGACATAGAGGATTATAACCCGGCTGGGCACTCTCGTACCCTCGGGGCCGAGGATGCAATGCCCTTTTATACCAAAGCCATCATAGAGGGCGGAATTAGGTTCCCTTTGCCCCCTCTACTTCTCTAGTTCCTCTCCCATTTCCACCTCTTCCCCGGACAGTGTTGTCTTAATGTCTTCAGGATAATTATGGGGGTCCTAGAGCTCAATAGGCGTCTCGGGGTAAATGTTGGACTGAACGATCTCCTTTTTTGATATTCCCTCTTGAGAGTCATGCCTCAACAACACTTCTACCTCAAAGCCAGGGACCCATCTATGTACCTCATAACTCATCTTTTCGACTCGGACAAGGGGTACAAGGATGACCCTACTTATCTTCAAGGAATCTTGGCAGAGAGTTGTCGGTCCCGAGTATAACGGCTTGTTATGCCCTTCGGAATGGAGAATGATAAGTACGTCGGTTCCTTCGGGTCTATTATTTTGTTCTTGAGATTTTTTGTGTTCATGACTCCTCTCTTTTTTGTTTGTGTGCAGATGTCCCTGCTCGGGAAACAGCTCATCCCCCTGGTCGTTGGTGAACTTTGCCGACCTAGCCACAGTTTGGTGATTTACTGGTGAAGACGGGTTCAACCGGGCTACCCACATCCTCCTGAATTACACTCTCGGATATAAAAAGTTTTCATAGCTTCCCCAATCTTTCGAGCCTTCGCGGTGGTCTGAACTCTTCGATCAGGCGGTGAGGCAAGAGGTCGAGGAGAACTTGGAAGAAGACCCTGACCGAGCTTCGGAGGCAGAGGTAGAGGGTGAAGTTGAAGAGCTCGGGGTCAGTGAGGACTTGGTTCCTTCGCACGCCGAGGTGGGGACTTCGGGGAGAGATTCGTGGCCGGACTTCCAAATCCTACAATCTTTAGACGCCGAGGACGCCCTCGAGGTAGCTATGTCCAGCACGCCCCACATTGATCTAGGGTTCCTAAGGCAGAGGCAAGCCCTCGCTGTCAGGAGGGGACGAGGATCGGCGGGTGGGGCCCCATCTGCAGGGATCAGCGCCACCCCATCCTTAAGAGTCGTCAGTCGGGGTCAAGTGTGTAACCGGGATCCTCAGGTAGAGGAGGAAAGAAGGGTCAAACATAGGCACGACGGCCTTGGCAGGGAATCCAAGGCCCCCTCCGCTCAACAGCAAAGTGGGAGAGGCCGTGGGTTACCTCCCGCTCCTCAGCAACAACAGCAACAGCAGCAACAGCAGACTCCTCCTCCCCTTCCGCAGACAGTGGAAGCCGCGGAGTGGAATCCTCGAGCCACTGATCACATGAACCGAGTGATCAGGGTCGACGACTCCATTTTACAGGACCCCCATGTCACCAATGCAGTGAGTGAGACGCTGCATTTCGAGGCCGACATGGTGGCTCACAGGGGGCGATCAACGAACGTGTTGTTTCGCTTTATCATCCAGAATTCCCTGGTGGTAAATTCATCTTTGCTTCAGTCTTTTTTAGCCGCTTTTCTTTTTAGTGACATGCCCTTTCCGTTGCAGGCCTCCCAACAGATTTCTATAATAAGCGGCACGGTATCATGGGACTAGGATGGACCTTCAGCAGATTCGAGAGCAGAAGGAAGAAGCGGAGGGAGCCTTCGCTAGTGCTAAGGAGGACGTAGCTGCCAGGAATTCCACCCTCGCGGGACAGGCTGCTCAAATCGAGCAACTCCTCAAGGATGCCGAGTTGGCGAAGGTAGGCGCTGAAAAGCTAAGTGCTGCCCTTGTCGACGCTGAGAGGAGGTTTACAGAGCAGACGCAGCGGCTCTCTGCGGCGGAGGAGAGGGCTGTTGGTTCAGAAGAAAGCTGTCTGGCTCTGACCCAGGAGCTGGACAGGATCAGGGCCGAGGCACAGAACCGAAAGTCCGAGGAGCAACTCCGAGAAGAGTTCGCTGATGACGTGCTCCCCGCTCTTGAGAAAAATAGCAAAGAGTTCTTTAAGAAGGGGCGGGACGAGGCGCTCCAGTCTGCTGGGATCCCGTCAGACTCCCCGCTCTTCCAGATGCACAAATACATGCTCTCAGCGGAGATGGAACAGGGCGAAGCCGAGATTCCTGCCGAGGGCGCGATTCCAACGTCGGTGAAAGTTTTGACTGATCTGCCCGAGGCGGTAATTGTGGATTTGTCTGATGATGCCCTGCTGGACCAGGCCCCTGACCATAATATTCCTCAGACTCTCTCTGTTGCCGAAGTACCTCCCACTCTGCCTGCTCCCGAAGCTGCTCAACCTTTCTACGCTGATTCGCCCTCGGACGATGTTTTGGAGATGCCCGGGGCCAGATAAAAGCTTTTTTCTTTTCAATTGTACTTTTTTCTCTTGTAGCTCTTGGGGACGCAAAGCCCCTCTTTTTGAAATAAAGCTTTTTTGGAGTACTTATACTTTCTTGCGTACACTTCTCTCTCTTTTTTTTTTTTTTTTTTTTTTTTTGCGTAGGAGTCCCTGAACTCTGTCCTCAGGGCCTTGCCCTTTCAAGAGACTTGCCCTTGTGTGTGCTTCGGGGGCAGAAGTCCTTGAACTCTGTCCCCAGGGTCTTGCCCTTCCAGAAGGCTTGCTCCTGTGTTTGCTTCGGGGTGCAGGAGTCCTTGAACTCTGTCCCCAGGGCCTTACCCTTTCAGGAGGCATGCTCCTGTGTTTGTTTCGGGGGCAGGAGTCCTTGAACTCTGTCCCCAAGGCCTTGCCCTCCCAGGAGGCTTGCTCCTGTGTTTGTTTCGGGGGTAGGAGTCCTTGAACCCTGTCCCCAGGGCCTTGCCCTCCCAGGAGGCTTGCTCCTATGTTTGTTTCGGGGGCAGGAGTCCTTGAACTCTGCCCCCAGGGCCTTGCCTTTTATCTTTGTCGTTAGCGAGCACTGAGGGAGATAATACTCAAAAATAGTATTTCTTTAGATTCATCACATTCCATGGTCGCATTACAAGCTTTCCATCCATATCTTCTAATCTATATGACCCGGAGCCTCCGATAGATATCACTTTGTAAGGCCCTTCCCAGTTAGGTCCCATTTTTCCTTCTATTGGGTCACGGGTATTGGCCGTTATCCTTCTGAGGACCAGATCGCCGATTCGAAACTCTCGCGCCTTGACCCTTTTGTTGTACAGTTGGGAAATCTTTTCCTGATACTTGGTTATTCTCAAGGCGGCTATCTCCCTTCTTTCTTCCACTAGATCCAAATCCAGTCTAAGTTGATGGTCATTTCCCCCTGCGTCGAAAGCTTGGATCTTTATGGTCGGGAGTCCTACCTCAAGGCGTATGATTGCTTCCATTCCGAAAGCCAGGGAGTATGGGGTTTCTCCTGTCGAGGACCGAGGGGTGGTCATGTACACCCACAAAATGTTTAATAGCTCATCTGCCCATTTTCCCTTGGCTTTCTCCAACCTTTTCTTGATTTCATTGATAATTATTTTGTTGGAGGCCTCTGCCTGCCCATTGGCTTGGGGGTAGGCAGGGGTGGAATAGAAATTACAGATTCCGAGTTGCTCGCAAAAAGACTTGAAACGTCCGCCGGTGAATTAAGTCCCGTTATCCGATACCAGTGCCCGAGAAATCCCGAATTTGATGACTATATTTTCCCAGACGAACTTTTTAGCATCAATATCTTGGATGTGAGTCAACGGCTCCTCCTTAACCCACTTGGTGAAATAATCTGTGGCCACAATAAGGAACTTCCTATTTCTAGGAGCCTTAGGCAGGGGCCCAACTAAATCGAGTCCCCACTGGGCGAATGGCCAAGGGCTGGTCAGGGGGTGCAAGTCCCCCGCGGGTTGTCTGATTGTAGGGGAGAACTTCTGACATTGGTCATATTTTTGGACGTATGCGCGCGCATCCCTTTACATTCGCGGCCACCAATATCCTTGAGACATGATGCGGTGTGCCATTGATCGCCCCCCAGAGTGCCCCCCGCATATTCCTTCGTGTACCTCATAGAGAAGGTCTTCCACCTGGTCCTCTTGGACGCATAATAAGTAAGGTCCTGAGAAAGACCTCCGATACAGCTTCTAATCCGGAGAGACCCAAAATCTCGGGGCTTTAAGTTTTATCTTCCTTGCTTCCTTTGAACACTCCGGGAGGTCTCATGTTGTTAGGAACCTGAGAAAGGGATCAATCCAGCTGGGCGGCTTGTGTGCGTCCTGGACGGCCATTACCTCGGGGGCATGGTCTATGCAGGATGTGGAAAGATATTCTATGGTGATCCTGCGCGACTGAGAGGACTCCACTGCCAAGGCTAGGCAAGCCAGGGCGTCGGTATGCATGTTTTTGTCTTGGGACACTTGTTTGATTTCAATCCTTCCGAATCTTTGGATTACAGTTGTCGCCTGGTGATGGTAAGCCTTCTTCCTAGGGTCCCTTGTCTCAAACTCTCCGTTAACTTGGTTGACTACTAGCATGGAATCGCAATGCATGATCAAGTCTGTAACTCCAGTTGCCTCAGCTAACCGAAGTTCTGAGATGAGGGCCTCGTATTCAGCTTTATTATTAGACGCTTTGAATCCCAGCCGAACGGCCTGCTCCGCAACCATCCCATCTGGAGAGACCAGCAAGATACCGATCCCGGACCTCTTACTATTTGACGAACCGTCCACACATAAAAGCCATGGTGATCCCTCACAATTCGTTGGAGACGCTATGTCGGTAGGAGGCGGTCTTTCTAGAACGGGATGTTCCCCTGAAAACTCAGCTTTGAAGTCTGCCAATACCTGACCTTTTATAGCGGTTCAAGGTTTGAAATGAATGTCGTGTTCCCCCAGCTCCACTGCCCACTTGGAAATCCTTCCGGAGAGTTTCATTTTCCTCAAAATGGCCTTTAAGGGTTGATCTGTAAGAACGATAATTGGGTGCGCCTGGAAATAATGCCTTAGTTTTCTTGCAGTGGTAACCAGGGATAGAGTCAGTTTCTCTAGGGGCAGATATCTTGTCTCCGCGTCCAGGAGCGCCTTGCTTATGTAATAAATCGGCTTCTGGCGGTGCTCATGCTCACGAATAAGTACCCCACTTACTGCAAATTCGTATACGGATAAGTACAAGAAGAACATTTCTCCCTGAATAGAGACGGATAAGGTCGAGAGAGTCCTGAGGTATTCCTTGATTCCAGACAGGGCGTCTTCACACCCCTGGCTCCACATATCCTTCCTAGAACTTTTGATGGCTCCGAAAAAGGGTTTGCATTTGTCTGAGGAGCGTGAGATGAAACGGTTAAGTGCTGTCAGCATCCCCGTGAGCTTTTGGATTTCTCGGACAATTCGGGGGCTCGGGATGTCCAGGATCGCTTGAATCTGATCCGCATTAGCTTCGATTCCTCGTTGACTGACTAGATATTCGAGAAATTTACCCGATTCCACTCCGAAAATGCACTTTGCTGCGTTCAGCTTCAGTCCGTACTCCCTGAGGGTGGAGAAGGTATCCGCCAAATTTGCCAGATGATCACAGCTTCGTTTGCTCTTTACCAGCATATCGTCAATGTAGACCTCCATGGTGTTGCCGATCTGTTTTTTGAACATCCGATTCATCAGTCTCTAGTATGTCGCCCGGACGTTTTTTAGTCCAAACGGCATCACTTTGTAACAGTAAACTCCCTTTGGAGTGATAAACATCATTTTTTCCTGATCTGGGGGATGGAGAGAGATCTGGTGATATCCTGCTCGGGCATTCAGGAAGTCCGTGCGTTCATATCCGACAGTGGCATCCACTAGCTAGTCTACCTTTGGTAGGGGGTAGTCGTCCTTGGGACATGCCTTGTTTAGATCTGTGAAGTCTACGCAGACACGTCATTTTTTCCCTTCTTCTTCGCGCAAACCGTGTTAGACAGCCATTCTGGGAACTGTATCTCCCGAATGGCGTTGGCCTTCAGGAGTTTGTCAATTTCTTCGTTGATCGCACAGGCGTGATGTGGGCCATGCGTCGTGGCTTCTGTTTTACTGGCTTGTGCGCCGAGTCAACATGCAGCTTGTGCGTGATTATCTTGGAGTCTACTCCCGTCATTTTCATTGAGTTCCAAGCGAACACGTCTACATTTCTCCTCAGGAACTCTATCATCTCCTCCTGTTCGGCTGCGAGCATTGCGGTTCCAACTAAGAAGTGTCTTTCTTCTTCTCCCTCCACCAAGGGGCACCTTCCGGAGGTCCTCCATCGACCGTTTCGTCGGGTCAATCGGGGGGTCATCCATTCCTGGATGCCCAGACTATGATTGCTATTTTTCTATGATCTCTTTCGGAGCTCGCTCTTTTCTTGGGTGAAAGCCCCGACTCTAACAGCTGAATAAAAATAATTTTTTGTGGACGCTTGGTCCCCTTGGATCTCCATAATCCCCTCTTGCGTGGCGAATTTTAGTTTCTGGTGATAAGTGGAATGAACCGCTCCCAACGCATGCAACCACGTTCGTCCCATGATCACGTTGTAGGAAGAGTCCATATCAATCACGACAAACTCGGTGTTGATGATGAAGGGACCTGTGGCAACTGGCAATGTGATTTTGCCTATGGGCAGGGCGAACGAGCCGTTGAATCCGAAGAGGAGTGTCCTGACCTTGGTGAGGTCCTTGAGGCCAAGACCCATCCGTTTTAAAGTCTTAGAGTACATCACTTCCGAGGAACTTCCAGAGTCTATCAACACCCTTTTAACGTCGAATTTACCTATCTTCAGGGTTAAGACAAGGGCATCGTTATAAGGAGTCACCACGCCTGTCAAGTCCGCGTCGAAGAACGTGATGCTGGGCTCCCCAGTCCTGGCCCTTTTACTGGGTGGCCCCCCATCATCCTCAGCTACCTTCCTTGTAAAAGCTATCCTCTTGAGATCGGACTTGAGTTCCTTGGACATGGGGCGATCTAGCGGACATACATGGATGACATCTATGACATTGTTCGGCTCCTCGGTCGGGGCAGGGATTTGTCTCTCTTCCGGGCCTGGACTCTATGTATTCTTTCAAGTATCCGTCTCGGACCAACCTTTCCAAGAACGATTTGTATACCCTGCAGCTTTCGGTGCGATGTCCGAAATTCCGGTGATAGGAACACCTAACCTTTTGATCACGGGTGGAGGGATCGCTCTGCATCCTGGACGGCCACTTGAAGAATGACTCATGCTTTATCTTGTGGAGCAACTTGAAGATGGGTTCTTTGAACATGGTGTGAACTCCTTTGGACGCCCCCCCGGAGGGGGTAGCAGTCCCTTTCGGGGAGTATCCTCCCGCTCCCTCTCTTTTCTCTTAGATTGGAGGGTTCGGCCTTTGCTGTTTCCCATCTCGTCCTCGATCCTTGAGTATTTGTTTATCCGGGCCATCATCTCGCCCATATCCGAGGGAGTCTTCTTGGTCAGGGATCGGTACAGGTCCGTGTCCCTTGCCAAGCCGAGCCTAAAAGACGCCACTGCCATGACTTTCGAGCAGCCTTCTACCCCATTAACCTCTTCCCAGTACCGGATGGCGTACTGGCGAAGGGTCTCGGATTCCCTACGTCTGAGCGTTAGCAATGATCCAACATCTTTAGGCTGCTTACTCCTCGTAATGAATCGAGCCAGGAACTGCCTCGTCAATTCCTTCCACGATCCAATGCTGTTGGGGGGAAGCGCCTCGAACCACTTCATCGCAGAGTCCCCCAAGCTCATAGGAAACACTCGGCAGAGGAATCGTTGGTCTGAATGATACAGGGACATCATTTGCTTGTATTGCCTAAGATGGGCTTTGGGATTGGACCGCCCGTCATAAGTTTTGAACCTCGGCACGACGAACTTTCTTGGAACCTCCATCTCTCCGATCTCCCTGGTGAAGGGTGTTTGTATGACCTCGTCTTCGACCTCATCCTGGACAGCCTTACTCTTTCTCCTGGATTTCAACCAAGTTTTGAGATCAATTTCCTCCCCAACGGGATGTCTTCTGAAGTCCCTGAGTTCATCAATAGGCCCCCCATTTCCTGGGCGCCGTGTGGATAAGGTTGAATCCTCCTCGGACATCTCCCTTCCTCCGTCTCGACAATCCTCGCCGGAGGTCGTCCAGGGCTAAAGGCCTTGCCTTCCTGGAATGATCGTTAAGAGGGTGCTCGTTGGCTCTCGGTCGCTTCGGGGCCCTGGAGCTTTCTGCCTTATTGTTTAGATAATTCCTTAGATCCTTCGTTTTTGCCTCCCGGGTGGGGAGCCCACAAGAAAGGAATGAGTCCCTCGACCCTTTGCCGGAGGCGACGAATTCGTTGAGCCAGCTTAGGACGTTTACATTGTCCTTTTCCAGCTGTCGTAATCGATCCCCAAACTTTTCTTCGATCACCTCCGCCAGCTGACGAGCCAAGGGGGCTGATCCTCCTGACCTGATTCCCATACTGGTTTGAGGGGTAACCCCTCTTGACTGATTATAGGCATTTTTATTCCCATCAGTGTGATCCCTCCCTCCATTGTGACATGGAGCTTGTAATTCGAGACTTCTTTGCTGGGGACTTTTCCCTTTTTGTCGAGTATTCACCATGGTCACTGTTCTTTATAGAGAAGAAACTAGGAAAACTAGTCGTTTCCCACAGACGGCGCCAGATTGTGCGTGCTGGATCTTGCACAATATAAACACGAGAACAAATCTCTCCCTTGGTGAGCTCGAGTGAGTCAGTCGAGTGGTCAACCCTGCTACTTGGAACAACCTGTAAGGTCCGGTGGTAACCTGGAATGGTAATGGGAGACCCTCGTGGATCAACGGAACAATCCAGTAAGGCTAAGGAAGGTTCCTAGAACAAAGAAAGACAAGTTAGAAGGGCGCCGGAGTGTTTTTCGGCGTATCCCCTCCGACGATCAAGTCAATTTTTGAAAGAGAAGAAGAAGAAAACACTAAGTATAATTTGTAGCAAAGGTTTTTCGTTGCATACCGTTTTGCCTTTTACGAGGAGTATTTATACCTCAAAAACTCATGATTGTTGTCAGTGTAGTCAGTAGGTGATCATTAGGTACAGGCAACATGCGCACTGACTCCAATGAGGAATGTCTTTTCTTTTAACTGCTCGGGATCTCGAGCAACCAAGGCTGTGTCATCGGCCTGCCGACTATTCAATAAGCTCCTCTCGGCAAGGATGTAATAAATGTTAGACCTTAGAGACATTTATTACATTTCACTTCCGAGCCTTACCGCATTAAATGTTGTCTCATCAAATGAATGGTATAATTAAATATTTGCTTTCCCAAATCGTGTGTCAGCAAGGGCATCCGGTCTTCTGTCTCTGATGTGACACAATATGTCACGCGTCCATTCCCCATTAGCTGTGTCCCCTGCCCTCCTATGTCTTTTGACACCAATTGTGTAAGACGAGGTCATGATAGCTAACCTAGTCTAGCCTAGGCTAGTGACCTGTAAATCAATAGCCTCTGCAGGAGCAGAGAACGTCACCCTGGACGGAAGTACATCTCGGACTCGAGGGAGAGGTTCATCTCGGACCTGAGGGGAGGTACATATAGCAAACGATGTACCCATATCAGACCGAGGGATACGTGTCAGTACGTAAACGCACTGGATGTCACTTGATCCTTATGACAAGTACCTCGGGGGATAGGAACTTGTGAGCCGATAGGTACGTGATCTCAGTAATAAGGATTTAATGACACCGAGAACACGCGTCTTCATCTTGTAGTATTTCAAAAATATCTCATCAATTACTGACGTGATATAATAAATACACTCAATATTTTTTTCTAAATCTTTGTATTGTACACAATATAAACCTCTGCATGACTAAACTCTTACTAAATTACATCTACTCTACCCAAAAAAAACGACAGCAGCGTCCAATTTCAGTATTTAGTTAGTTTAAAAAGGGTGGGTATGGTCAAAAACTTCCCGATTTGGTAACAGAGAAGGCAGATGTGACATGAAGTTCTATTTTCAACTTCAGACTCAGTCGCCTCCCAAGTGTATTCCTTCCCAAGTCCATGTTGCTTTCAGTTGAAAGGACGGACTCGGGAGTCAGGTGGCGTCAACAATTTTTCGTATCCACTTGTAAATATCTACCTATCTTGACCGGGGAAGTGTCTTACATCAACTCCAAGAGATACTTCGAGTAATGATATTCAGGAATCTCAAATTTAAATGTCTTATATATAAATTTTGATAATTTTTTAAATTTGGTTATGAAAAATTTATTTTTAATGAATATTATAGTTTTAACATGGTGGCCTAGCTTCAACTGGATCGAGAAATGAATTAGTCGAGATGCGCGTAAGTTAACTCAGACATCCCCGACTGTTAAATTAAAAAAAAAACCTCCTAAATCTAGTAACATGTAGAACACAAAAAATTAATGAGGAAATCAATAAATATTCGTAATTATGATACCATATCATCGATGACACGTAATATTATCGACTCATAAAAACACTATGTAGAATAAATAAATTTCACTATTTCAAGTTGTTTACTTATCATACATAGTTTATTTTAAATGTTTAGTGATACTACTTGTTACTAATAACGTGATATTATCTCTGATAATAGAGATTTAGAAAGGACTTGAAATCCAAAGGCAGGCACATGAAAATTGGAAGCTGATAGCTCCTTAAATATGCCTAAGGTTGAGCTCGGTTTCTTAAGTTATGCCCTCGCAGGACGGGAGATCAGTTGCCTGAAGACCTTGACTCCAAACCTCGAACTCCCTATATTTGCATCTCAAGGAAGGCGGTGTAAAATGTAGTTGACTTCAACCAAGCACCCCCTCGATCGTAACAATCACTTATCCAGGCACAAAATTCGTAAACGCCCTAACACCCACCATTGTCGTCATACAATAAAAACAGCCGTTACGAGAAGAAGGCAAGGATCTCGCCATAGATCTGACTAGACCCAGGGTCAAGTATAAATAAGATTCAAAACCCTCAACATAAAGGACAAGCGATGGTAGTCTCACTCAAATTTTCTCTATAAAATTTTCCGTTATCAATATATTCCCTATGAGTAAGAGACTCTTTTGAGAGTAGATTAGTCGCGCTTCCGAATTAATGAATCATTATAAACTCTTTGTGTGATACCTCATTCCCCTAATCCTATTCTCAAGAGCTTTGGAGCTCACACTGAACTAAATTAAATTGTTCAGTGCACCTTGCATTCATTCCTTTGCCCTGTCGTGTTATTAACATCATCAGAAGCAAACAACAAGCTCACCCACCATAATAATAAATATTTTCAAGGGTTATCTTACCAAATTCTTCATATTATAAATTCCATCTCTCTCTCTCTCTCTCTCTCTCTCTCTAATATGCAGCCCTTTTCCCTGCATTATAAGAGAGAAAAAAGTTGATCCTCAAATCTCTCACATGGTAGATTTTCAGTCAGTCAAATGCACATGCTATTTTTGTAAATTGGTAGCATAGTTTAAGAGAATTTGTAGGTCATGAGGGAAGCGTAAGAACTCAACTAAGCAGATGGAATTGAGAAGCTAGGCACAGGTCGTGAGCAGAGTTTTACACATTAGATGTTAGTCTTCTATCCCTGTAAACACATCAATGAAAGGATGCAAAATCTCAAACAATCAGCCGCATGGCGGAATACCTTCGAATTCAAAATTGCAGAAGTTAAGATTCCCATCAAATACTACATTGAAGGATCAATTAAAACGTCTCCACAAACTGAGGAAGGAACTAGTTTGACCAAAAGGTACACACACTTGGCTCACAGGACCAAAAGGACTGAATAGCTCAACCAAGTCAGCCTTCCGGGTGTCCTCTGAAAGGTTGGTCACTCGGACAAAGTTCTCCTCATTCCTTTGTCTCATGTCAGCACCACTTCTCTCTGTACCTGCTCTCTTGCTGAGGGGAACATATGCTTCTTTTGTGACACCAGAAGCAGTAGACAAAGCTTCTAATACAGAGGCTAATCATTGAAGCTTTCACTCTGTGGTGCGAGATGCTTGTAAGGACACCTTGATGTCCAGTGGTCACCCTTCTTGCCACAAGTCCCACAAACCATAAGAACAGCACCTCCCTTCCCCATTAGAGCTAAGGGGTCTCCAGCAACCTTTGTTTCTTCAGGCTTCATACCTACAAGTCATTCCAAAATTTGAAGGGAACAATTACAGAACAACCATAATTGTAACTTGAAAAAAAGGGCATGGAAATGCATATTTTAAAAAACCGCTAAACAAGTAGACAAAGAACATCCAAGCATGAGGGGGAAACATGACTATACAAAAGTCAATCACTTAAGGGCCATCATTGATAGCATCTCAATGATCAGACTGGAAAATAACCATTAAGCAAAACACTTCGGGCCAATAAATGGTCAGTTTTTTTCTTTGACCTTTTTCTACATTCTTTTTATGCCACTAGAGTTCTTATTCTTTCACATAAGGAACATTCACATGTATAAAGATTCAAGATACCACGTATATTTAATACTTTCATGAAAGTACTAATAGCTTAACATGAACTTATATCAACACAGGATATTTATTATCTTTAGACCATAAGGGTAATAACATGAACTTACATCATTTTCCATTCTAGAATGCAGATATCACGAGGAATATAGTGCAACTAAGCACACCGCGACTTGCCACCAAATGAATTACAGAGATGGTTGGGATTTGATATAAATATAATACTATCAACTATATACGGTCTCCTTCGTAATTAGACAAAAAGTATAAAAGTACGCAATCCTGCAACACTAACCAAATTTCAAGGAAATCATAGATTTTCTATGGGAGCACCATAATCACTCACAACCACGTAACAAACAAGCATACCGGCCATTCAAAATCGAATCAGCAAACACAATACTGAACATGACTGCCATTGCCCATAACACCCCATTGCACATCATGATAGCGACCCTTCTACTATTTTCACAGGAAAAACTACACATTGAACAGTTGAAGAGCATCTATTCTGACCCCACTGGGCCAAGAACTCATTGGTAGGAAATGACGTAGGTGGATAGGATTGGGTTTTGGAACCTGTTTCTTTCTACTTCGGCCAAAAATAGTGGAAGTAAAATTCCTCTTAAACCAGCAAACAATTTTATCTTATAAACAATACAATCAGAATGCATGTAGATGGTAAAGCAGTGAAGTTTGATAAGGCAAAAGCAATATTAAAGTTGAAGTTATTGATTTGTCAATTTTACGATGAAATCTCAATCTCACATGGTGATCCAACCCAAGGCAAGCAACAACCAACCAAAACCACTATTTATGATATGAATGTTCAATAAACACATAGTGTCCATGTGCGCATCAAATTGTAAATGCTATGAAAAAAACAATAAAGAATATAAACAATTTGTTGACGCGAAAACTATCCTTGAAAAAAAACACAGGAAATCACTCGGAGTTCACCAAATTTTAAGCCACTAGAATCAATCATATCCCTCAAAGTTGCTTGGCACAACAATTTTCACAGTAATAGGCCTTCCGAATAAAACGCTCAAAACAAAATGAAACAATAGAGCATTGTAAATTTTCAAAACATATTGTATATTTAATGTGTACTTTGGTGGGTTTTTAATAGAGTAAAGATAGCTTGTATGGAAAGTAGTGAAAACCCTTGAGGGGAATCCAACATTGGAAAGTGAGGATAAATGGAATGCATCTATTAATAGACACCTATCACATGATGTTACTTTAGTGCCAAGAATGTTAGTGTGTATGAGAGTGCTAATTGGTCTATAAATAGATCAAGAATCGCTCTAGTATCTTGGCAGAATAGAAAAATTCAAAAGTATTCGGGTTTGATTTTGTTTGTGCATTACGCAGTCAAACATCAGATTCAATTATGGGCTTCATTGTGTCATGGAAGTAGATTCGATGTAAAAAGTTGCACACCTTTTTTATCAGAATTGGTGAAGGCGAATATTGTCTTAAGGAAAGCGACTAGGTAACGCGACTTGAAGCATATTACTATCATCTTATTCAGCGCAGAATTTCTGCTCTAACAGCGAGAAGTAGAGTCTACATAAAGTTCCTTTTTAATGTGATTCAACTAGACTCTCTATTGCTAAAATTGACTAGCTAACTCTTCTATTGCTAAAATTGACTAGCTAACTCTTCTATTGCTAAAATTGAATCATTAATCATAAACGTCTTTCAAGGATTTGTATAATTTCAACAAGAACAACATAACATACAGCTTTACACCTACATTATACATGCAGGCAATATAAATGTTTGTGCATGTCTGCATTCCAGGAGCCCTAGGGCTTTCAAGGAGGATTTCTTCAGCAGACACCATAGTAAGCCGACTCCCAACATCCTCATGAACCGCGTCCCTGAACTTGGCCAGGGATCGGCGCGCTTGCTTGGCCGAGCAATAGCTAGCTTGCGGACGGTCCGATCACTTCATTGAACTTGTACTCCACAACTCTTTTCATTTCGTTCTTGTCCGGTCCGATCACTTGGCTCGGTGGTAAAGGAATGCTAAATCTTCTCCGTCTTCTTCATCAACCTCTCCCCATCGGAGCTTGCTCGGCTATGTCGGTGCGTGAGTATCGATTGCCATTGCTGCCTGAGAGAGAGAGAGAGAGAGAGAGAGAGTGTGTGTGTGTGGGGTGGAGCTTCTCTGTTGTTAGAGGTCTAACAACGAAGTTTGTTGTTAAGTGGAACGGTACCGTTCCATTCAAAAATAAAGAATCAATCTGCTCCAGCAGCCAACAAAGCAACGCCGAACGGCGTCGTCTCCCACTTGTGCAGAAAAAAACGCAAAAATAGATCTATTCCTTCCCTCCAATGTGAAATCAGCCCTTCCTAAAAACATACAAAAAAACCTCTCTACAGAGTTTTTCAAAGTTCCAAAGTTTTCATTGATCTTCTCTCTTTTTGTTTCTCGGTTGATTGGCACTCTTACCTTGTCTCTTACAATTTCACACTAATAATGTTGATATTTTTTTAGAATTTTTTATGAAATTTCAATTCATAAAATTTAGAACTTTTTCTTTTAAAATTTCCTGGCACTTCGACCTTATCTCTTACGATTTCATACTGGTAATGTTGATATTTTTTCAGAAATTTTTTATGAAATTTTAGTTCATAAAATTCAAAAAAAAAAAAATTTTAAATTTCCTATAGAATCTTGATAGAATTATGTGACTACCATCATTATTTCTACTACGTTTTTGCGAGTATATTTGACTATTTGATATATATGGTTATTGATGTTTTAGACTTTGGTGAAATTGAGTTATATAGGCTTTGATACATAAAATTTTCTTGTTCATAGGGAACATAAAAAAAAGGTATTTACCTGTTCCATTTGCAATTGAAAATTTATATGGGCAATTTTTGATCTTATGTTTAATTTGTGTAACTATTTGGTTATTGTATGGGACCTAATATATAGTGGAGATGAAATGTGTAAAGATTGATAAAGTAAACAATATTCTATGTATGAGAATTCAATTTGACTCGAAAGAAGATGTTTATAGGTTCTATAACAATTATGGTGGAATTGTGGGATTCAGTGTGAGAAAAGATTATCACAACAAGAGGTTGAAGGATAGTGTATTAATTTATAGAAAATACATATGTTGTAAACAGGGACAAAGAAGTAAAGATCAAATGAATTGGAAAACAATAAAGGCTCGGGCAGAAACTCGAACAAATTATCCTGTTCACATGTGCATATCCCTCAAGAGAGATATTGAAAAATTTGTTGTTGTTAAATGGAAAAACCAACACAATCACATTTTGCACTTGACCAAATGTATGCATATGATGTCATCTCAACAAAAAGTTACTGTAGCTCAAGGCATCGATGTTGATATTGTTGAAGATTGTGGGATATCACTTAAGACGTCGTACGAGCTTTTGAGTACCCAAGTAAGTGAGAGAGAAAGCTTAGGGTTCACTCATCAAGACCAAAAAAATTACATTCGAGAAAGGAGGCAGCGAGACTTGAAATACGATGAAGCGCATACTTTGTTGCAATATTTTCAAGGAGAAGCAGCTAAGAATCCATCATTTTATTATGGAGTCCAATTGGATGCCGAAGATCGCAAAACAAATATTTTTTGGGCTGATCCAGGGATGATTATTGATTATGGCCACTTTGGGGATGTTGTCACATTTGACATAACATTCCAAACAAACAAGGAATACTGACCCTTAGGCATTTTGATTGAATTCAACCAGTTCAGGAAGACGGTGATATTTGGTGTTGTATTATTGTACGATAAAACTACAGTATCATTTCAGTGGTTGTTTGAAACATTCATACAAGCAATGTCTGGGAAGCAGTCTGTTACCATTTTCACTGATCAAGATCAAGCAATGACTAAAGTTATATCTATAGTGATGTCAGAGATATATCATGGGTTATGCTGTTGGCACTTTTTCCAAAATACTTTAAAGCATTTAGGGAACATATATAAGAATGGTTCAAAATTTTCAGCCCAATTTAAAGAGTGCATGTATAGATACAAGGAAGAGCATGAGTTAGTTGATGCTTGAAAATTGTTGCTTGATGAGTATGATTTGCACGATTACAGTTGGATGAATTCAACTTGGACACTAAGAGAGAAATGGACACATGTTTATATGAAGCGAACTTTCACAGCCGGTATGAGGAGCACTTGGCTAAGTGAAAGCTTGAATTCAGCATTACGAAAGTACTTAAAGCCAGATCATGATATTGTTCATTTTTGTATTCATTTTGACAGGGTTTTAAATGATAAGAGTTATAAGGAGACAGAAAAATAATATCAAGCTAGGCAAAAGTTGCCTAGAATGAAGTTGAAAAGAGCTTCTATGTTGGTGCAAGCTGCACAATGTTACATTCCTCCTATTTTTGATTTATTTCAACCAACTAATACACATTCACTCATGCCATGAACCATCTTCAACCAATACGCCAATACATCAATACATCATTTTCAACCAACCAATACACTTTATTTCATAGAAAAAGAATTATAATCAACAAGACAAGCAGATAAACCCTGCTCTGTCCTTATCCAAAAATGCGAGAAAAAACAAGAATTAATAAATAACAATCTTCTTCCTTAAAGCTTTGGTACCCTGCTCTTGCTGCTACAGCTTCCTTGCCTGATCAAAAATGTTTATCAGACTGAAAAAATCAGAAGAAGACTCTTGCTGCACAACCCAATTGGCGGAAAAATTCCTATTTACTGTGTATTCAGAAAATTCAGTCATTCAGCAGCCAAGGTAAGAGTCCAGGCAATTCAGTCATTCACTATGATACCATCTGATGCAATCCTCAATCTCTCATCAATGCAAAGATCATTAGATGCACCAAATGCTTTGTCACCATCACTATACATCAACTGCAGTTATAAATAAAATATATGAATTTTCTCAGTTGAAAAACAACACATTTGAGAGAAATTTAAGAATTAACAACCTGCAAATTCTCTTTCCCCACGGATATGAAACCATTAGACAACACTCTTTTGTTCCTCAAATGTGAAACCCCAAACATCTCTCCATTTTTTATAACCTAATAAGAATGAAAGTAACATTACACTTATTATCGCAAGTATGATATTTGATAAATTGATACCATCCAATCAAGATATAGACTCCATTTGTACTCAATTAAGTCAAAGCATGCATGTGAGGCAATTAGACAAAGTAGGCTTCTAACACTAAAAAGGCATTTCTCAATCTTTATGGTAGGTAAGACTTATCCACTAAAAGGCACCAAGGTGAAACATCCAAGTCTACAAGGAAGCAATTGACAAACTATCAGTTGCACATATTCTCCTAAATGGGGTATAAATTCGCAACAACAATGAATTCACCAGCATCTATAACCCCCAATCTGCACTTCATACAAAACCCAAAACAACAGCAAAGCTTCCCGGACAGTTCTAATAGCCACAATCATTCACCCTTTAATGAGAAAAAACCAAAGAATGTAATCCCTAATTATATTTTGGGGAATAATTACTCAAAAATAATTTCGAATTTCAAAACTTACATTGATGTTAGAGATTCGATTTGGGGGATTGATTGCTCGAAGATGATCGTGGTCGACAAATTACTCAAAAATAGCTCTTGTTTGAGCGAGGATCGCAACGAGGAAGACGAAGAAACCGCATGCTCTTGATTGAAGAAGCTGCACAGCTTGTTCTTGATTATCGATTTTAGAGAAAATCGTCTGTTTTGCACAGGTGGAAGACGATGTCGTAACGGGCTGAAATGGGCACAAATTGGACGACGTCGTTTTGTGACTTTGCTGGGTGCTGGAGTCTTGGCCAAAACGGCACGGTTCCACTTAACAGCAAACTTTGTTGTTAGACCTCAACTGCATAGGAGCTCCACCCGAGAGTATTGGGTGCAAAACGGGGTTTATTATAAGCTAAAAATAGACCATTCATATGGCGCCATGTCAAAATAAGAAAGGTTGTTTTCCGGTGGGGCTCTTGACCTTTCTTACCCCTTGTTTGGTCCGAAAGAATATAGAGGATGGAAATTATATTGACACCCCTACTGTTTTAGTCAATTTACACGAGATACTTCAAAATTTTAAAAAATTAAATAAACATCTATCTAAACCTTTGTAACGGACTGCCCCATCCATCAACGGTAATGGATTTAGGTTTAGTGTCGGATTTGAATTTGGATAAATGAGTCACTACAAAGTATCATGATCACTCTGAAAAATAAAAAATTGAACATTGATCGTGTAAGATTTATATTTTAAATGTGTAGTAATTTAGTGTTTTTCTTGTCTTTAATTATGTAATTTAAAATTAAAGTGGAAAAAAAAGAGAAATATATGTAGATTAGTGAAGTTGTCTAGCATCGGGAGTATGTTAATTGGATTGTGATGATTCTCGGAAATAATAGTTCAAGCCCAGCAACAGATGTTTCAGGGGATAATAGTGAATAGGTTTATTAGGGAGTCAATCTATGAAGAACCGAAGAACACAATATGTAAGTGGTTCACCTCAGCCGAAAGACTAAGGCTACGTCCACTATAAGGGAGTGTCTTACTCCTTGAGATCTTATATTACTTAATCGGCGGCGAATACAATGGTATTACAGGCACTGGGTTCTTATAAGGAATATGTTTCCTATATCTGCTGTGTTTTTGGGTTGGCGAATACAATGGGGTGGAAGAAGATCCCTTATGGTAGGGTAATAGTGTTCTATTTATACGAGTGATCTTCTCTAGGGTTTTCAGTGCCTCCTTCTTCTTTTTTTTTTGATTTTGTAGGTTCTCCCGCCTTCGTCCTGTAGCAACCTTTGTTGTCTGGCGCTACTGTTCATCCGACACTCCTGTTCCAACGATATCTGGATGGTTATGCGAGTCATCCACCTTACTTCAGGGCCTGTGATTGTCGTAGGTGTCAGAAGTGGTCCCTTTGTTTCCAGGACACGTGGCGCAACGGGAGTGCTATGAGGGCTGGGCTAGGCTCTTCGACCCATCCCTTTGGCTGGGTTGGAATATGTTTGGGTTGGGCCTCAGCTCTTCTGGTCTCATTTGGCTTTGTCCTTTGAATTTTGGTATATTTTGCTTTTGACATGAATAGGTTGCAGGTGTTTTTGTTTGGGCCGTTATAATACTAAGGGTTTTCTAGGCTTTGTTGGGCTCTTGGGCCTCGGCGGCCAATATCCATCCCATCATTATCAGAAATGTATAATATTTGAAAGAATTTTTTGTACTGTTGGATCAAAATAAATAAAAACTGAATCAATTTTAATTATTATTATTTTTTTATAAATTAATAATTTAACTTACTACCTGTAATATTATATAGATATTTGTCGAGCTTATCAAGCAAGGCTCATCATAGACTCATACCAAAGTTTTCATCACCAACACATCATGGATAAAAATATAATATACTATGAAATATACAATGTTATGAAGTAAACCACTCAATCCAAGCTCTGATACGCAATAAAATAAAATAAAAATATACAAGAAACAACATCAAATCACTACACCACAATGGAAAACTAGATGAAAGAGTGAACATAGATAGATAAGATTATTTTCTCTTGGACTCCAACAGAGATAACGAAGAAAGTCCATATGGTACACCCTTTCGTAACAAGAAACAAAGCACACACCAATCGGACTTATTTCATGCCATTAAAAACGATGACTCTCTCTTATATCTAAAATATAAATAACCGAATGAACCATAGACGAATCAAACACCAATCACTTAATCAATCATTCCTCGCTGCCACCACGGCCACCATTAGAACTTCCATTGCCACCCATATCAGACATCGCGGCCGTGCTTACCATAACCGTAGCCATGCCTGCAGTGTCGTTGGTGGCAGTATTAGTAGCTCCACCATGAGGCCCATCAACGCCACCTGTACTATTAACGTTTCCCCCATTTTTCAGACTAGACACCTCCGACCCGCGATTAGAAGAATCTCCTCTTTTACGACGAGGAATGCAAAAACACATCTTCTTCTTCTTATTCTTCATTTCCTGTGGAATCTCAGTCTGCTCTCAAATTCTAAGATTGAATATAGAATAAGGGTTATCTAACAAAAGACTTTGTTTGTGGAACTCTCTCTTATATTCTTCCTCCAAAGTTTCTTCACCGTATAAGCATTTGATCACCAATCCACTACATCCCAGAATTTAGATTCCATGATCAACAATGAGAGCTTGCCAGCTGTGTGTATAGTAGATTTATCTTTTCTGATCCAACATAATAATCACTAGGGCCAATTAAGGTTTCTTAAACAAAGTCAAAAGGGCTACATAGGGATTTGACTATGGTACCAACAAAATAAATTTGGAATTATGCTCTTAAAATTTATTATTTTAATTAGTATTTTTATAATTTTTGTGGGTTATTTTATAATCAAAAAATTTATTAATTTTGTGGGTGATTTACCACTATTGTGAGTGTTTTTACACTATTGTGATAAATATTTTTACTATTTTTTTTATACAAAAAAATTACTATTTTGTAGGTATTTTTATTATTATTGTGAATATTTTTATCATTGAATGTTAGATACCGCAATAGTGATAAAAACACTAACAATAATAATAAAAAGATTCATAAATATAATAAATTGGTATGAAAAAACATTTTGTCGGTACCGTAGACAATTATACTGTGGAGTATCATGTGCTAAGCTTAATTTGTATAGGATAAAGGTGAAGATTCCTTAAAAAGTAGAACCACACAACAAAAAAAAGAGTGCAAAGTTCTAACGTAATTTAGAAGGATTAAAGCCATATATTACGGGGAAATGATGTCAATGATAGACCTTTGGTTGGTGGGTTACAGAAAATAGATAGCTGGTATAATATTTAGGAATGGTAACTGAGTCGAACGAATGAGTTTGAGTTGAAGTCTCGCGTGTTTACAAATTATTTTAATTATGACTCTTTTCTTAAGTGTACGAGTTCATGTCAAACTCAAAATGAGTTGAACCCAAATAATCAGACTATTTGAATCGAACATTGACAAATGAGCTCGAATCGAGCTCTGAAAAAATCAAATGCAAGCCAAATTGGAATAACTCGAATTGTTTACCACCCTCGGATTCCCTCGACCCATTTATCGAGTTGGCGCAAAAGGAGTGCATTTTAACATTTAGACGAGGAGACGAGACAGAAGGGGATTTCTCTCTGCTACTGCAAGAAAGAAGGCTGGAATATAATAAGAGAACTAATACCAAAAAATTTCCAAAACGAAACCGAAAAGTGTCTGAGCCCGGGTTCGAACCGGGGACCTCTAGTGTGTGAGACTAGCGTGATAACCGACTACACCACCCAGACGACAGTACGAGTTTGTTGCCTATTTCTCAAAAATATGTGTAATATATAATTATTTAAATGTAAGAAAAAACTTAACTTGGCCTCTAGGAATTGATTATTGGGTTTTTATTTGCGTGGATACAGTTTTTAAAACTTATTTGAGAAAAAGTGTATAGATCAATATTTTACTCTATTAAGTTCAATTTTAATAAAACTTCTTGTGATTAGGTACAAAATTCAAATGTTATTTAAAATTTTTTAATTATTTACTATTCTTTAAATTGTGCATAATTTTTATTCTCTCAATCTTTTTGTCTCTCTCTCTCTCCATTACTCTCATTGTCTCTCCCATATTTTTGCTCCGTTATTTTCCCTATCTCTCTCCTATTTTCTCTCTCTCTCTCTCTCTCTCTCTCTCTCTCTATCTACTATTGATAATTTATTTTCTTTTCAAATACGTAAATATTTGATTTATTTTTTCATCTCTCTCCCCCTATTTTCTCTCACTGTTTCTTTCTCTTCCTATTTTTTTCTCTCTCTTTATATCAACATTACAACAACACAATTACATTAACCAATTACACCAATTAGTTACAATTGTCTTACAACACATCAAATAATTACTCATGTGTTCTAATAAATTAAATAGTTACATCAAACAATTACACAAAATTATGACACCATTTCAAGTTGTCATTTAGTTGTTTACATAAACTAAATAGTTGTATCATTTAGTATTGTGATATCGTTACAACAATTATACATATCAAATTTAGTATAATGATAAAATCTTTTGTGTAATGATAAACCTAATTTAGTATATATAATTGATGTAACTCTTTGATTTATGTAAATAAATGATTGACAAATTTGGTTGATGTTGTAATTTCATGTAATTATTTAGTATAATTGTCTAGTTTATTAGAACGCATAATTAATTATTTGGTGTATTATAGAGTAATTATAATTAATTTGTATAATTAATTAGTGTAATTGTGTTGTTGCAACGTTGACATAAGGAGAGAGAGAGAGAGAGAATAAGGAAATAAGGGAGGGGGAATAAGAGAGAGAGAGAGAGAAATAAGGAAATAGATGAAAAAATTAAATCAAATATTTACATATTTAAAAATAAATAAATTTTTAATGTGAGAGAAAGAGAAAGATAGAGAAAAAAATATAGAAGAGAGAGTGATAGAGTAATTGATAGAGAATGAGAGAGAGAAAGTAACGGAGTAATAAATGGTCTTTTAATCATTTTTTCAAAAAAATATATTTAGGACTAAATAAGTTTCTTTAATGTAATTTTGCTCAAATAAGTTTAAATTTTTGTACCATGACTTTTGGGTCAAGTTGAATTCGAATCTTGGTAACAATTTGGGGTATGATCATAAGGGTTTCTGATCGAATCGAAAAATAGATTAATCAATGTGTACATAAACTGACCTCAACACCTTTGACAACCTTTGACAAAATGGGTGATTTCATTTTCAAGACAAAGTTTACCAATTGTTTTACTATATCATAATCAATGTCATAAACATTCTCACTTGGCAAAAACTAACAAATAACAAGCAAACAAACAGCTGGTTCTCTTATAAAAACGAAAGCCACGACTTTATTTCATGTTTAATCTAATTAGTCATTGTGATATCTCTCTCTCTCTCGTTCATGATTCGCAGAATTGAGCAGCTGCTGCCAGATTATCCCAATAAAGATCACCAATCCATTGCTTTGAAGACTCGTCATAAACTGCATACCTCGCATTCGCTTGTATTCTCCACCGACAATTACTCCCACAATTTTTCTTAGGAAATGGACAGAAATACCCGTCTACTGGCCCGAACCCGTTGTTCCTGTTCCGAGGGTTATCCCATTCCACCATGCACATATAGTCCGTCGCGTCGGAAACTCCGGTGGTGTTGAATGTCCAGTCCAAGGTCTCTGAAGTGTCCACGTATACTTCCATAAGCTGTTCGGACCACAGTTGATTAGGGCCACGTAGTTGCATTCATTGGTCATTTCGATTCGCGGCGGTGTAATATGTTTGTGTGGCGCCGTGGGGGGAGAAGGAGATAGGTTTTTGCGGAGGGTCAGTGGCGCCGCTGCGGGGTTGGTGGTGATGGCTGATGATCAGACCATGCAGAAGAGGAAGATGAGGAGGGGTACAAAAGCAGTCGCCATTGTTATTTATACAAAAACGAGGATTTTTTTTACTTATTTTTATTATTATATTTTATTAAGTTAATTTTTAGTTTATAAAAAAAAAGTACGAGTATGAGTTCGATTTGAAGATAATGTAGTATTACACTTAAATCTTTGTATTAAATTTTTTAATTCACGAGTTATATTAATCAACTCCAACATGACACGATACTGACACAAAAATAAATAGCTTAAGTCGACATGATACAATTAATTAAATGAATTGGGTTCAAATCGAGTAGTGCTCGACGTAAATCTGCACATGACACAATACAAACACAATTGTCACCCCTACAAATCATCGGTAGGTAAACAAACAAAAACTCCATTGTAGAACTAAATAAATATTATTTTAATAACTAATTTCTTTTAAATACTGTGATTTGTAAGCCAATTAATTACCTTTGGCTTCGTAGCACGATAGTGCCACCAGCAGAGTGATTGTTAACAACTTTTACTAAAGATTTTAGGAGTAATTTAAGTATTAATCTTGCAACATGTTCCTTCACGTGTCGTGTTCTGGTACCATGTCATTCATTATCTCATTTAAAAGTTTAAGTTAATAGAGAAGACATTCATAAATATCTACCTAATATTCTCCCTCACATATACGAGAACATATCGGTGATATCACGTGGCAAGATGATGTGATATAACTAACCAATAATACTAAAACAAATAAGTAGATGAACCCCACAAAAATCAATAACTAACATGTCATGTAAACAAATAACTCTCCACCCTTTTACCATATAAACTCAAGTGGGGTTCATCTTTCTTATTTGGGGTTTTATTATTGGTTGGTGATACCATGTCATCAATTGTGACATTGTATCACCGTTACATTTGATCCATCCACTTCATTTTTAATTTTTTGTAGTAAATGAAAGAAGTCTTGCAGGTTTTGAACACAGAATCTCTAAGTTCTAATATCATATTGAATCATCATCTCATCTAAAAATTTAAAATAATAGAGAAAGTATACCATAAACATTTATCTAATAGTCATTAAACAATTGTAAGAAGTTTCGAGTTTAGTTTGAATAAGATACGATTTAGTTCAAGTTGGACTCAAATGTTAACCAAGTTCAAACCGAAAGCTTAAGATCTATCAATCACAATCAAAACCAAATGTGGACATACTTAACACTCAACCGACCATTAACACCCCTGCCAAAGCCTAATCTCGGTTGGCATGCAAAGCTTGCACGTCTGTTCCAAATAAGGGGGTGGCGGGGGGGTTACTGATGCAAGAAGCTTTCTATGTATATCAAAGTTCTTGAGCCACAACGTAGTTGGTGGAAACAAAATTGGACACGGCAAAAACAAAATCAGGACAATCACATTTTAATTGTATCGTATCATGTTCGGATTATATCATTTACAGTGTGTTATTTTAAATCGTGTTATAGTTCCATTAACATGTATAATACGTGACACCAAAAACCCAATGCTAGAACTACTCCTCTTTAAACTAATTCCACTATATATATAGGTTTACCACAAATGACAAGTCTCATTCATCTAAAAAAGGAAAAAAAAGTTCAAATCAAACACTTTTCTTTGTATAATACTATTTAAATAAATTCAATTCATTTTGACTTTAATCTTACTCATTTATTATTCATGTTCAACTAGAACCTTCACTTCTGTATGCTTAATCTTCAGTTGGGCATTTCCTCGAACAAGTTCTCGAGCTTTGCTTAGAGGCTGTTCTTAGTCCCTCATCCCATGTCCAATACAATCAAGTCCCCTAAAGACCTTCCAGCCCCGCCATATGCAATCATCCACAGTGAAAAAGGAGGCCAAAGACCGAAAAATGCAAATGTTGGAGGGTCGAGAGCTATTCAACTGACCTGATATTCACTTTTTACCAAACTTATTATTCTGAGTGTGGTCAGACCTACTTGGCTGCCGTCGCAGGAATGCCACGAAGAGAGGCTTGATAGCCAAGATAATGGGGCACTCCGGTAGGCAATAACCCTTTGGTATTATGTACAACTCCACATACTGTGATCTTCACCCAACTTGACACAACGTGAAAAAGAAACAAGCGCAGGCCATAACCAATTAACTGAGGATTAATTAAACTGAGTCCTGCAGGGAGAGAATTTACTAGTGTTACCATCGATCGCCATGTACACCCTGCCCGTAGTACGGACTGGTATTGGGAAAAGTAGTCGTAAATCTTTGAAAAAACAATCTACAAGTGCACCGCAATTTACAAACCCAAATGTATTTACAGTGTCATCATAAATTGCGTGAGAAAAATTAAATAAGATATAAAAAAAAAATCCGGCAATGTTTGGCCAGTCCAGACAACAATTGCTTCGGAACCAAATAAGTCGTAAAACTACCACCTTAAAACACAATGCTTCAACAAAATGTCTAATACCCTCCAAATGGATAACACAATAATATGCTACATCTCAACTCAAGCTTTGAAGCCACCAACTTCAAGTACTCTTCCCCAAGAAAGGGCATGGCTTCTGCAGGATGGTGTCTAACATCAAGAGCAGAGAAAACATAGAATAATATAGCTTTAGAACTAGACATGAAAAATGACGTACATAAAACACATGATAAAAAAATACAAAAAAATAAATTAAACGATAAGGTAGTGCCCAATGCTTAAACCCCTTCATCACCATTTCAAGGGAGATCAATACTTTGTAGTGCTTTGATGATGTAATCAAACAGCAGTAATGTTTGTCGATGAGATTCTAACATCCAAAGACTTTTCTAGTTTCATCCTTCACAATTCACGGGAAAAGCGCCAGAGGATCTGTGCAAATCAGCTTGTAGGACTTTTCACGCAGCGCTGCTTATATCAATCAGTTTGTAGGAAGTTTTTAAACATTTAACCAGACCATCGCCACACAGATGTCATTTTCTATTTTATACTATATCATCTTTGATGTAGGGAATCGGGTAGAAACACGGGTACAATAAACGAAAAGAGGATAATGAAATTATACCGTTAATTTGCGCACAAATACTGGTTTAGATTCCTACTCTAGGCCTATTGATTCTGTAAAATACCAGTTTTAAAAGTTTCAATTGATCTATTGCTTCTTAAGAATACCAGAATAATTGAAAAAAATAAGAATACACTCTCTTAATATTGTATTCATTCATCAAAAGTTGTTTTGCCCTAAAGCTTACATGAGTTTATATAGTAGGCCAAACACTAAAATCTACTAGAAAAATGGAATCATAATTAAATTAGGAAACTGAATAAGATAAAATCTTAAATGAATCAAAAAATAAAACAAAATAATTTCCTAATTAAAATAAAATCTTCTAAAATTTCCTAATTGAACGGCATTAACCACATTCAAATAAAATACCAAAATTAGCGCCACTCATATTGCATCATCCTCCCCAAGTTAGAAAGAATTTACTCTTGAATTTATTTTGTTATTTGAGTCTTTGTTTGAACTTAGGCTTCCGACCGTTCCATTGAATCTGGGCTTGATACTTGGGTTGTTGTCTAAATTTTGGCCTTCGACCATCCCAAAATTCGTCTATAAGATTCCTGATGATCATGGCCATATTGTTCATCTCAATCTAATTGAATCACAACAAATCGCTAACTTCCTTTTCATAAAAACAGTTGACACTAAAATATCCAAGGAACTTATCGTTTGGAAAGGTACCCATCTTGTGATAACAAATAAAAAGGAAACAATATTTTGGCGAATCTACAAGGACAGCTCTGATGTCTTCCTCTAGACTCTTCAATCCTTCCAAATCTTCAGTAGTGACCAAATAATGAACCCTAAGATATTTCTCATATATCGGGGTAGCACAATCGACTTTTTGAAGAATTAAAGAATCAACATCCAAGTTTTCATCGGGGATAAATTCCAATCAACTTCTGATTGAATAGAAGATGATTCGCTATCAAAAAATAATTTTTCGAACTTCATGTCAAGAATTGAAAATATTAACGAGAACGTAATTGTGCTTTGATACCGACTAATGCTGGGAAGCGGGTAGAAACATAGGTACAATGAACCAAAAGGGAATAATGAAACTATAACGCAGATTTGCATACAAATACCGGTTTAGATTTCTACTCTAGACCTGTTGATTCCACAAAATACCAATTTTAAAAGATTCAATTAATCTATTTATTCTTAAGAATACCAAAATAATTGAAAAAAAGAAGAGCACACTCTCTTAATATTGTATTAATTCATCAAAAGTTGTTTTACCTAAGGCTTACATGAGTTTATATAGTAGGCCAAACACTAAAATCTACTAGAAAAATAGAATCCTAATTAAATTGGGAAACCGAATAAGATAAAATCCTAAATGAATCAAAAAATAAAATAAAATAATTTCCTAATTAAAAAAAAAAAAAAATCTTCTAAAATTCCCTAAATTGAACGGCATTGATGATATTCAAATAAAATACCAAAATTAGCGCGCCATCCATTCTGCATCAATCTTACTTTGTGACAAGATGAATTTGTTGCGTGTCATTCCACTAACAAAATGGCGATCATTTCTTCAAGCATTTCATAAGTGCCCCAAATAGAGCTTTCAAAGAAAAAAATTCAACCACAACAAAGAGCTTATCAAGATAATTGTCGGGTCTAGTAGCCACATACGCATTACCAGCTCATGGAAGTCATATTTGACAACTTTGGCGATTAAACAAATTGTGTTATACTCTAAGAAGAGGATCCCACCAAAATGGAAATTCTAATTCCCTCAATTTTCTTTCTGGCATATTCAACTAATTACTTACTTCCAAGTGAAGTATCATCTAAGTCTCAGTCCATATGAAATGGCACATTTTTCTGAAGGTGGATCTGTCACTTGTCTGAGATTTATGACATTTATGGCTTTAACACATCCTCTTGCTTAAGAAATACGAGCAAACTAGTCCCTTAGATTTTGCGCATAGTTGATTGAGACACAGTCATAGGGCTATGGGGACTGGGGAGACAACTGCATAGGCTGTTTCTGCAAGTCTATATATCCCCCCCCCCCCCTCTCTTTCCCCTAAAAAAGATCAATATCACAACCAAAGAGATCTGCAATTTTCACATCAAATTAATACCCAATTATCAATTTCAAATAATCAAAAATTGCATCTAAGATGGTCAACAGTTGAAAAACTACCATGGTATCACAGCTTAAAGCAGACTATATAAAGGACCAAAGCAGGGGATTACTGAAGTCAGGGGATTACTGAAGTCTTTACTCCATGATTACTTAAGCATAATGTAAACAAAGTGATAATGAAGACGCTTTCACCTGTCTACACATACACAATACCTAAGTATCTAAAAGAGGGAAACCTACCATGAGAGATCACCACAAGAACGACACGACTGATTTTGGAACAAAACCAGAGTCAGGCACTAACCTTAGAAATTCAATGGAGAACAAAGACTGCAGTAATGACATCTAGTTTCATAAGAACCTAGGCCTTCTATCTGCAGGCTTCAAAATCTGGAAGGAGCACATTAAGCTTTCATCAACACTCATCATTGCACCAGCATTATCAAATTCACCACAATAGTTAGGGGCTGAGAATATGGTAACAAGCTGCCTGTCAGCAAAGAATTCATACCCATCCTCCACAACCTGGATGAAAAAGCATTTTGAATAATAGTGGGAGCCACAAACAAAGGACAAAGAACAGATCAGAAGGGGATATTAAAACCTGATGGGCACGACAAACAAGATCCATATCATGCTGCATTAAGAATTCTGCCACCTTATCAGGGCCAAAAGTGAATGAGACTCCCCTATCATTCATTCCCCAACCTTTCATTTCTCTACTAGGATCCGACCAAAGTAAATCACAAAGCAAGCCAGAGTCAGGAACATCAGTTGGACGAGGTAAGTTTCTTATCTGATCTAAGTTTGTTAGATCAGGAGAAAGGCCGCCATGCATGCATAGTATTTTGTCATCTATAAGAGCAGCTACAGGAAGACAATTAAAACAGTCTGTAAAGGTTTTCCAAAGTCTCACGTTGAACCGGCGTTTACATTCATCATAGAATCCATATATACGGTTAATAGAAGCACATTCATGATTTCCTCTTAGAAGGAAGAAGTTCTCAGGGTATTTGATCTTGTAGGCAAGCAAAAGGCATATTGTTTCCAAACTCTGCTTTCCCCGGTCCACGTAGTCTCCAAGAAACAAATAATTGGCCTGAGGAGGAAACCCACCATATTCAAAAAGCCTTAAAAGGTCACAATATTGCCCATGAATGTCACCTGGAATGCAGAAAAAGAAAGCACAAAAGTCAAAAAGAGACACAATGTAAACAAAATAATAATCACAAGCTAACAGCTGAAATCAAAATTTATCTTAAAGCCCTCTCTGGGTACCAAGGGGCAGAAAAACAAATCTGGAGAGAGTTTTCCGTTCGCACTAAGATTTGGTGATTGTCAATCTTACTAGACGCCTAATATGTTGTCACAAAAGGTGAAGCTGAATGGTTTATTGCCAATTTGATATTAGGTAATTATTGCATTCCAGTCTTCCTTGACATTGTCAACTTATTATGTTCAGAAATTTTAAAAGTTGTCTTGCTGTTAGAGAATACAGGGCAGGGCTTGAGTTGATGTTGGGATGCCTCAGATGAATGGGTTTCTTCAAGCCCTAGTCTAAATCTGATTCACCAACCTAAATCAGTTTGTAGGACCATTGCATAAGTAATGGACAAGAAACAATAAGTGCATTTTTCTCTCAATTAAAAGGAAAAAACAAAATCATTCAGTTGTATAAGGTATGCAATAAATAAGAGACAAATAGAAGTTTTATAATGAGGGAGAATTACAGCTAGACTCAATTGTTTGAATAGCGGTGTCTCAACTGCTCTCTTATCACAGAACATACTGAGAGTCCCTACTTCCTAGCTCATCTACTTGTTTCGTTGCTCATATTGACTATGTGTAAATAGAGCAGAACAAAGAAAAGAGAGCAAAAAAGAAACACAAACGAATTGGAATTTTCTAGGATAGGTCTGAGAGTTTCATGGTATTGGAGCACCAACATATAAAAGTGCTTCGGAAAGAAAGTAAGATCTTTAGCTTTTAGCAAGTGAACGAATGTCCAAGAGCTACCGGCAGTATGAGCCCTTCCCAGTAGTCCCCAAAAGCGTAGGGAAAAGGGTCGAAAGATAGCTTGGCAAAGAGAGTAAATGTTCCTTGCTGTTGTCTGGGCCGGTAGCTAAAAGAAAGTCCTCGCTTTCTCTTGAACAAAGGAAGGGCAGCATAGCATTAGCTTCAATTGAAGAAGCTCAACCTCAAAAAAAAAGGGTGGTAGGCCAAAGAACCATTGAAGACTTCAACTTGGCCACTGAAGAAGGCGAAGGCTGGGCGAGAGACTAAGCCAAGTTATTGTCATGCCATGGTTGAAGCTTTAGGCCCCATAGACGAAACTATGTATTAGGTATTAGGGGGGGAAGGACACCACTCAACACATAAGGTGGGATTCAATGCCCAACAAAAATGACCAAAAGATTAAAAAAAGGCAAAAAAGAGATGTATGGCTAGAGTTGCCACAAAAATCAGGGTTAGCACTCTCGCTGATTCACCGGACCTCAAATAAAGGCAAGTAACAGCTCAACAGAGTCGCTGTAGAGTTGCACAATCATCAATTGCATTTTCTTCTTTCTCGATTTCTCTCATTTTCACCTAGTGAGAATAATCTCATCAAATGAAAATATTGCGAGTTTTTAAGGCCCACATGTTTCATCCTTTTATGTCATGACCATATTTCCGTATAAACTTACAAAAAGGATAATGGATGTTATTCGACAATGATCCTAATGTCCATAGTCTATACAATAACAAAAAGAGTTCGTTTTTTTGAAAAATTGACAAAATAACCCGTGTCCAAAATTCATCCACACATTTCTATAACATGCTCATAGGATTTGGAAATAGGGATGTACCCTGTACGAAAATGACGGTGTGGGTACGATAATTAATATTTGAAGGATGCTCAAATGACAGTGTGGGTACGATAATTAATTAATATATATATGATTGAATAGATGATATATTATACAATTGAGATACATATGTCATATATATACATATGATTTTCATAGAAAATTAACGGTGCTAATAGTCTCAACTTCTGACATATATATAGATATGATTTTCAAAGAAAATTAACGGTGCTAATATTCTCGACTTCTTACACCAACAAGGGCTCTCGATTGTTTATCTTCATCTTGCATATTTATTTGATTTATGCTTGCATTTAAGGGTTGCATTTTGGCGTAACTTCTCAAAATAAAAGTCCATTTTGTGGATGGACTTCAGCAAATAGACTTCCCACCAATAGAGTGTTTGGTGAACTTAGGTTTTAGAAGTGCTTTTTACATATTAACTGCATATATACATGAAAGTATGTTTGGTGAAAACATTTTAAAAGTAAAAAATAATTTGTACTTGTAAATATTACCCTTAATCTTAATGTTAAGAATTTTTTATCCAAAAAACATTCCAATTAATCTAAAAGTTGAATAATAAAATTAGTTTACCCACATCTATTAATGTTATGATTGTTATTTTTTCCCAGAAGAAAATATCTACGTCATATTTTTAATACAGAGAGGAAGAAAAACAAAACAAAAAACAAAACTGAAACATGTAACCAGACACATCACAAGTAATTTAGGCTAATAATTGATAGTTTTGAGATTAATGGATAAGCTGGTCCACCTTCGTTAGCATACACAATTCAACCAAAGAATATAACTTAATTTACAAAAAAAAATAATTTAAACCCCAAAAGAATCAGTAGGTTGGGTAATGATGCCTCACTTCAAAAGATAAATCAAGAACCCATGAAATTATTAAGACATGTTAATTGAGTACTCAGTGGACAATCCAACTTCTACCTTGCAAATTATATAACACGAAATTCCAATGGCTATTCCAGCACAGAAAGCACATACAAATATACATAAATAAATACATATATGTGTTGTGAATGTGCATATATAGAAAAGGGAGAGGGGGAGAGTGAGAGAAAGAAGGCTGCTCGTTGAAAGCCATATGGAATCAAATCGGCACAAACAAAATTCCAACTTTATAGAAGTTTCTGCCACCATACATGGTTGCAAAAAAGACATGCTTGCCAAGACCAAGTTAGAAGTTCATTCAAGAACTCCAGCAATGTCAAAAAATCTCATCCATCAACATTTTGTTAAATATCACAAATCCAGAATGGTTCACTTCCTTCAGCGAAAATAGTTCTTTTTCTCAATTATTGCAAAAGAATCGGAAGTGCAGATTATTTGCAGTGGATATCGCAGGCCCGCAATCAACGGAATAATGATCTACCTGTAGAATGATATAAAAGAGGAAGACGAAGAGGGGTAGGACGTGAAAAATAATTCTTTTGAAAGATTAAAGAAGACATTAATCTTGAACCTAAAGGAGCATGAGTCATATATTCTGCAGAACGCCGTATTCCCTGTTCTCACTTAAACCAAGAAATTGGCTTTGCGAGAAGTCCAAAAATCATGATTTCAAGAAGCAAACCAGCAGAGCTTCTCTAAATGCCCATCCATAAGAAGCACTAGCCCATAAGTCAAAAGTGTGCACTCACCAAACAGTGTATACTATTGGAAACGGAGTTTCAGTCCAAACAGTGCTTTTGAGAGCCACGCCAAACACACGGAAGGTAAGAATGCCTCTTTGTTATATGAGTAGTACCAAGGAAGATTGGCTGTAGTGCACAAACTAGGACATTAGCAATGAGTCAATGACCTCACAAAGAGACTGCTACGATCTTATCTGTACAAGAAAAATGATGCTCATAATCTTCATTCCTTGGTTACTAGTAAAATGGAGGTGGTAAAACTGTGGTAACACCATGTAATGTTATTCCTTCTCCAACAAAACACATCAGTCAATACCATGAGATCCATTAGATGGGGTCTCACCCTATGTTATAAATTGCTAAAGTGAAGCCATCAAGGCCTGGTTCCAAAAAAAAAAACAAATTGTATGTAAAAACCTAATATAGTCTATATAGATGATGAAACGCCATCCATACATACATTCCGAAAGAAAACACCACCAATACAACCCTATACCAAAATATATTTACCCTTCAAAATCTTCAGTTGAGGCTCCAACCTAACTACGCCAATGTATAGATGTGGTAGACTTTATTGTGTTGTTTGATCAATCTATAGCAGATTAATCTAATTAAGCCATAGGTTAAAGAACTAACTACCGAAACATAGACCCTCAATAATTATTTGATACATTGACTGACTTTTTGTTCACTTGCTGGCATATCTTCACCGAAATGGCTTTGGAATAACGTATGAAACAATAAGAAATGACTTAATGTCATAGTCCATGATCCATATTAAATCATAACCACAGGCCATGGTTTAACATTACTCTAAAGTGATGGCCAACATAAGCTGAGCCCACCAAGAGTTGGTGGTCTACAAGAAATATGTTTTGACAATGGACATAGTGCCAGAAACAACTTATACTAAAGACCAAATAATGTGCATAAATAATTTCAAAATTAAGTCAATCAAAAACTTTAAAGAACCAAAAGTGCACAAGCAATAAAATACATAAATAAGTATTTCTACAAGATTACCACAACGTACCGCGTTAAGCAAAAATTAAGAACTGATTCATCTATACACTACATAAAATGCTCTAAAATGAGATGGTAAGAGATACTCATAATTGAAAAGATATAAAGTATGTCCTATATATAAATTTACATTTAAAAAGAAACAAAGAAGAATTGACAGAGGATGGAAAGGAACAAAAACGAAAAATTCGCATGAAAAATTCACATCATTACCAAAAATGGGCCCAAAATTTCTTGCTTACAAACATATGATGGACATAACACCATCACTTTGAAATCCATGCTGCTGAGTCATCTAAAACTAGTATGAGGCATCATCTTAAAAAGAAGATCCTAATATCATCTCTTTTCTTCAAAACGTCATGGTTGCAAAGGATCTATACGCCAACTACCATCTAAATCAAAAGTAAAATTCTAGCGGGACTTGGGTTTCAACCTCAGGCCATTAATGTCTTTCTCCTACTCTGGCAATGGCAAATGTGTCCATTCATATTTCAAAATAAAATCAGTAGATTGACATAGAATTTCATATAGCAGTCCTCAAATGCCACATATAATCATGTTCCTGTATTTACTGAGAACATAACAGCATGTTTTTTGGACAAATTTCATTTTACTTCACCATGTTTCATCCGTAGCTATTCTCCACACCCTCTATTGTACAAATAACTTTTTGATGAACTCCATGGTATAAATACAAACACATACTATTCATAACATTTCAGACAAATATGCTACAGTGCAATAATCTGACGAAATTGATGGTAAATGTGACATATGTGCCTGTTTGGTGATTTGACCTTAAAAAAAAAAAATCAGCCAAAATTGATGGCCAAAGTACAACAATGCCCGCGTAGTCACTTAAAATGATAAATACCCCCTCTTTTTCTACACTAGTTTGTTCTTCACTCTCCACAACAATCTATTGTTATCACCGATGCCCATCACTCACTAATACCTACAAAGCTTAAAAAAAACTCTTCCTTTCTCTCTCTATCAATATTTTCTCCCTCTTGGAAAATCCCTCTCTATGGCATCACAAATCACACTCTTCTCTCCCCATATTTGAATCCCTAGGGTTTTAAGTTCTCACAATCTCCACAATGGATTGGTATCACATATACATATTGGGTAAAGCTAAGGTTTCTAGATTTGTATAAGGGTGTGGATATAAACACTGTGGAAAGCCACATCATTGAACACAATGACAGTTGAGAATAGAGATGCATTATTGGAGAACATGGCACAGGGTGGAGAAGAGGGCTTAGGGGGTTGCATTGATTTTGTTTGAATTTTTGTTTATCTTGGTTAAATCTTTATGCTGAATTATTGTGGAATTTGGTTAAGTTTATATTTTGTTGTGGCCGTGAGGTTTGGGTTTTTGTCATGGAGGTTTTGGAAATTGTAGTTGGAAGTGGGGGAGGGGGAGGAGGATCCTAGGGATTACAAGGGTAGGGTTATAGCAATTATAGGAGGTGGGAGGTAGTGAGGGTTGTGGTCATTTTTTTAACAAGACTGGTAGCATTCATGGTGTTGATTGGACAGTGTACGCCTGTACGATGGAAGAATACTAAGGAAGGGAAAGAGGAAACAAAACCAACAAGAGATAGACTGTAAAGGCAGTAAATTCATTTTCACAAAGTTGTTAATGGTGTTAATTGTTCATATAGGTCCAAAACCACAAGAAAGTTATACAGTTTTATTTGAACCATATTATGTGAAGTAAAACAAGATTAAACATAGGAGAGTAATGAAATTTTCCCTTTTTGATGAAGAATGCTGAGAAAAGAGCTTTTGTCATCTTTTCCAAACTGATCAAAGATGCCCCTCACAAGTTCACTTAATATGTAATCCTTCAAATTTCAAATAACCACATCCTAAATCTACTCCATCCCAATATAGCCCATCCCCAAGTGGATCCCTGCTAAAAGCACATTATTCTTTTAGAACAGTAACTTCGTCCATCAATAGCCTTGAGTCCTTGACTAAGTCTCGAGTATTCTACCACTATTACCAGCTGCATTTTCTAGAGCACAAATAAAATATCCCCAAAAAATTAGAATAGGATCCATCCTATTAAGAAATGTAAAATTACTTGCATGCATCCGCTGACATTGAAGGTGATGAGTACTCAAACTTTTCATTTACTCCACTCATCAAATAATCTTATGGGAAATCCTGTATCAAGTCATAATCGACTCTACCCTCGATTCTTTACCCAATAATACAGAGACATATTCAAATAACAAAACAAAGTAAAAAAAGGCAACCCAAACAATATTTATTCCATAAATTTGCTTTATATGCCTGATAAGAGCTTACGGGGAAATTTTAGAACCAGCTTTGGCATTCAGGAAACCCTATTTTCTTTAAAGAATTCATCGACTATTCCTATCAACCCTATTCTTGCACAGCTACACAAATTAGCACCCATATAGGCGCACAAGGACGCACACAGTCATGCACCCCTCTATATATAAAATATATACCAAAGCTAGAGTATGACAATGGCAAGATCATAACACAAACATTTACACATTCTCAATCACAACCCAATAACACAGATCAATAAATACATGCGCAAAGCTATACATACCCAAATATGTAACAGAGGAGAGAGAGAGAGAGAGAGAGAGAGAGAGAGAGAGTACCGCAGATCTTGATGGGGGCTTCGAGCTCCAAAAGATTAGGCTGTTGAAGGAAAATTTCCCTAGAGGCAACACAGAGTGAACGGATCTCAGCCTCGGAGAGCTGAACCTGTCGCACAGTCCTGGCTTGTCGAAATTCCAAAAGCCGAATGATAATGTCATCCAGAACGGCAGGTTCTATCCCCTGCTCAGTTTGCGCCATTGATCTCTCTCTCTCACTATCTCTCCCGATCGCTTTTTCGTCCCCGAATACCTTGCCTTTCAAAATACCCACAAACCCTAGATTTCAACAGAATCCAGCAAAATAAAGAATCTTTAGCTAGCCTTTTGTTTTTGAGTCTCGGTGATTGGAAGAGGTCTTTGTTTGGATATTCTGGTTGGGAGCAAAAGAGAATAGACAGATATCGTGGATTTATGTGTATACAAGGTAGTGGATGATCTAAAATAAGTAATATATATTTATGTGTGTGTGTGTGTGTGTGTGTTGGGGGGGGGGGGGGGGGGAGGAGAGAGAAAATGAATGATGGTGAAGGGGTGGAAGAAGGAAGGGGATGAATGACTGCAACTCCGATGTGGCGGAGGTTCCTATCTCTCTCTATAAACAAGGAATCGAATTCGTCGGAGTCGATAAATCCGCTGTCCTTGTGGCGGAGGTCAATTTTCTGTGAAGCCCTTCCCCTCCTCCTCCTAAAAGAGGATCAATCCACATCGCTTTCAAGAGGCTTTTAGGGTTCGAGTATTTCAAACAATGCTTGGTTCCAAAATAAGTAAACGGTAAAAATTTAAAATAATAATAATAGAACTTTTTTTTATCAAATCATATCAGTGAGTCACACTTAAATTTTATACAATTTTTGTTTTTTACAATATTACTCTAATTCTTTTTCGAGTAAAATACTCTGTTGATTAGGCATCTCAATTGTGTTTGGTGATGCCACTTGTGTCGGGTCTTAAAATATTTGTGTTATAAAAAATAGAAAATAAAAAACATTCCGTCTATAGTCTTATAATTAAGTTTAAATTCAATAACACTTTTTTGTAATTCTGAAATTTCACTGTCACCCCTTGTGGGTTACACTGTTAATTGCAATTAATAATTTACAGAAATATATCAAAATATTTTATAGAATAAATTTTATTCACACCCCTTATAAATAGACATAATTTTAACGACTCCCCTATAAATAGACCTATTTTTAATAATACTCCCTCTTGATTTTTTAATTTCAATGCACTCTCTTTTAATTTTATTATATTAATCTTTATATTCATCAATTTAATATTTAATTTTATTAAATTAATATCATTAATTTAATATTTAAATTTATTAAATTAATGTCATCAATTTAAATTTCAATGCACTCCCTTATGTCTCTGCCTCCGCCAATAATTGAAAAAGACATCAATCCTACAACAATACATCACAACATATTGACATAACATAATGGAATTAAAAAAAAAAAAAATGTGCATGAACAAATTTTTAAAAAAAAAATTGCATGAAAAAATTTTAAAAATCTGCATAAAACAAATTAAAAATATCTGCATTAAAAAAAACTATATGAAAAAATTTTAAAAAAATTTGCAAGAAAAAAAATTTAAAAAACTACATGAAAATGTTTTTAAAAAATTACATGAAAAAATTTAAAATATCTACATGAAAAAAAAATTGCATAAAAAAATTTAAAAAAATATGCATGAAAAACATTTATAAATCTATAAGAAAAAAAATAAAAAAATATTTTTTTTATGAACTTAGGTAGTGAGCGATCACTGTAGATAACGAGTTGAAGAAGATTGACTGGCTTCATTTCCTGTGTCTTCTAGCAACACTGGATCGTTTTTAACCTTCAGCAACAACAAAGGATATGGTGTATATAGTGAGAAAAGGGTTGAGAGCATTGTAGTATATTTATATAAGGACTGGTAGTTTTGACATTTTTAAAAATTTATAGACAAACAGTTACTTTTTGTATTGGCAGCATTAAAAATTACCGTTAATGGGGTGTCTTTGATTTGAAAGTATAAACAATAAGGGGTGCAGTGAATTTTCAGAATGTGAAGGGAGTGTCATTGAATTTAGACCTAACTAGAGGAGGTGCAGATGAAATTTTTCTTAAAAAATACTATACTTATATCTGATTTATTTATTAATTCATATTTGATGAATCGTATCATATTGTGGTGTATGAATCGTGTATATATATATATATATATACGAGTCATATTTTATATTTCTTTTGATTGGTTTCACACATATTCGATTTGTTTATTAATCGTGTTGTGTCGAGTCCACTTGTTTATGAAATGAGTGGCTTAAGATAGACCCCAACTCTATAATTTTGTATTGTGTCATATTTTGACACCCCTACTCTTGATTTTTCCGGACTCAATTTTTTTTTATTGTCTACAACTTTTACTCAAGTGGTTTGTCATTGATTGTCAAGTTTTCATAAATAAATTACAAATTTTAAGGCCCAAAATATTAGCAATTGAATTATTTTAATATCATTCTAATTTTTAAGGCTCTAAATAATGCAATTAAAAAATATAAACTTTCAATAACAAAAGTCAGACTGGGTGCATTGATGATGTTTGAAAATAATAGCTCAAGCCCAATAAATAATATTACGAGGATGTTAGTGGATTGGTTGAATAAGTGGAAAGTTTATAACACGAAGTGTAAGTGATTTATCTTAGTCGAATGAGTAAAGCTACGTCTACTGTAAGGGAATTTCTTACTTCTTAAGATTGTATATTACTCAATTTTTAGTGTATACAATAGGTTACAAACGCTGGGTTCTTTACGGGGGATATGTGTTCTGTTCTCCCTGCTGAGTTATTGACTTGAAAGAGTAAAAATGGAGATGAAGATCCTTTTCGTCCCTAAGTAACAATTCTTTATTTACACCGTCATTCTTCTAGGATTTCTTGTTGCTCCTCCTTCTTTTGTGCTGAGGTCGTGGGTTCTTCTGTCATTATCCTACAACAACCTCCATCATTTGGCGTCATTATGCCCACGATCTCTGGATTGTTATGCACACCAATAGTCTCTAAATTCGGGAGTATGTCACTACCAGGGGGTGTCAGTAATGGTCCCCTTGTCCTTAGATCACGTGGCACAACGGGGGACTCCGGAGCTTGTGTTAGACTGGGCCTCCCTAACTTGGGTCCTTCATTGGTTGGACTGGATAGGGGGTTAGGTTGGATTGTAAGCCCTCTGATGACGTTGGGCTTTCCACCTTGGGTTCGGCCTTTTAGACTTCCAATGTAGGCAAACTATGGGCGCCCCACTTGGATCATTGTGCAATCGAAGGGTTCTTGGACTCATTGAGTTCTTGGATTATGAAGGTCCATGCCTTGAATTTCTTCCTTATCAATTACCCCCCAACCACCAGGTCATGAGGATGACGTCACCTCTGACCACCTGGGGTTAGAAATGTCTTTTTTAAATTCGACATTGCTTCCTTAAAATGGGTATAACGACTAATAGACTCTTTTAGCACAAGACCTGATCTACAAAATAAATACAATTCTTCCTATCTTAATTTTTTTTTATAAACACCTAGAGGGTGAAATATGTATATTTTGAAGGCTTTTTTGCACTTTACATCTTGAAAGATGTTTCGGTTCTCACTTTGTACCCTAAAAAATTATTTTTTCTACATTGCACTTTGCATGTCATAAATTGTTCCAATGTGACCCTCGGACTAACATCTATTTTAGATTCTGTTAAAAATTAATGTGCATGCCACCCAAGAATATGAATTGTGAGTTTATATTTTTGCTCAAGAGCAACATATGTGGGTGATATGTGCATCAATTTTTAACGAAATTTGAAATGAATGTTAGTCTGAGAGTCACATTAGAACTAATTTATGACATTTAGGATATAATGTGAAAAAAATAATCCTTTAGGATGCAAAATGAGAATGAAGGCATATTTCGAGGTGCAAAATGTATAAAATTCTATTTTGAATATATTTTACCTAACATTATATTGTAGTTGTAAGAGCCTAAGATTACAAACAAGACCAAATCTAAAAACCACCTCTAAGAGGGTCTAAGTTTTAAATGAGTGAATGGAAGTGTTTATGAAACTCTCATCGCAATCTATGTGAAATTTAAGTTCTTTTTTTTTTTTTATGACCGCATACAAAAAAAATGTATGTATATTTTAAATATACTTTACATCCATCATTGGAAATCAAAAATAAATAAAATGGCCTAATCATTATGCTAATTAATTGATCTAAAATTTTTTGTCTATGATATGTTATGAAGGAGTGTAGATTACACATGTGTTACAAGAAGCATGCTTATATTTACAAAATAAGAAGGTTAAAAAGCAATAATGAAGTATTAGAATATTCACCAATCCATGATAGTTTTGGTGTTTTTACACAACCTATTGCCATAATATTTAATTAAACCTTGGAACAAGAAAACACAATTTAATTATTTTTGTAGTTATTACAAATTTATACTCTTTTCACTACCAAGTCAGAAGCCTTGTCCAAGGTAGTGTTAAATGACATACATCACTCATAAAATATTATGCATTTTTAATTAAAAAAACTGTAATCTATCAATTTATCATTTAAAAAAAAACTTATATGTTCCATAAATTAGTATTGTGTCAACATCTCATGAGGCATGCACACCATGACTTATCAAATATTAATAATTCAGGGGCAGAGCTAGTGTTCTATGATTTTTTTTATGTTTTTTGTTCAACATCAGGGGTGTTCATACTAATTTACGCACACTTGAACTACTTTTATTTTTTATTCAATCAAAAGCAGGTCATGTATGCCGAAATTAAAATATATAAAAGAGATAAATTCATCATGACCTGAGTCAAATGAATTGTCTAAATTTATGTTGATAATAGAGATACTTTTGGTTAATAGTGTTGTATGGTTGACTCCCCAAACAAACCACAACAGTTGTATGATCTATCAACTTCTTAAAGGCATTGGATGGTTGGGCCTTTGCTTATTTAAGGCCCCAATTACCCTAATGCCTATCTTAATCATAGTTTGCCTTGAATTGTGAATTGGCTTATTGATGAGACTAGTGAGTCTAATAAGACTCTGTCCTGGTACCCAACTGCCAATCAGTTTTTTTAATTAAAATTCTCAACTAGTTGGCTGGATATATGTGAATCATTCAAACAACATTTTCCAATTTATTCCCACTTTTCAGCCATATTATTTGAAATTATTAATCTCAAAAACTGTAATCGTCTCAATTATGCATTTTTGGGTGCAAGGAGTTACAATACACTTTGAATACGTACATCATTCATTATATATGAGTTGCGTGCGACTAATGAATTTGAATTCGGGCTGTGTAATTTTACTTTTATCTATTTTCGATAAACAAACTCTTCTCGAATTTAAATTTTTACTACATAGGCAGGCCATGAACAATTTAATTTGGGTGAACCGGTTTTTAATTAATTTTTTATAGTATATTATATACTTCATTAGGTGGGGAGGGTCAAGTATAAACAATGAATGAGTTTTAATTAAATTCATCTATAATTGTTGTTTGATTGTCGAAATTACGATTTATTTTTTTTTTCTTTTTTTATAATTATGTTCTAATTAAAATTAAAAAAATATACATCAAAAGACACCTCACTTGAGTTGATAGTTGAATCGAACTATTAGTGCTTTAATTGGGCTCAGTTCAGATAGAACTCAACTCAATTTTGGATCGTTCTCTAAACGAGTCGAGTTTGAATAATTTTTTAAATTTATTTAAAAAACTAATCTAAAATACTGGACTCGAGCTCACAAAACTTGATTTATTTATTAGTAAAATAGTTGAATTATTTTGAATTGAACAATTTTTTTAGGCCGGGTTATGTTTTTCGGAAAGGAAAAATAAAAAAAGGAAAGGAAAACCAAGTCAAAGGTGACTTTTTTCAACCTTAAATACAGTTGCCATTTTCAGTTAACATTAACGGCTCTGTAACTCCGTTCCAGGAGCATGAGGCTGAAACGCAATTGGGAAGAACCGTGGGGCTCGCTCGTAGCTTCTCTGTTCCATCTGAATCTCAGTTAGACCTGAAAAAGTAACACCTCCATTGTCATTTACAAGAAATTAGGTAATCTGTAATCGCTTTGATCTCTCTATTTTTCGTTAATCTAATATATTTGTTTTTGGAAGATCATTTAGTTTTGATATGTGAGAGAGTAGCTTGGTGGTATATTCCAAAAAGGGTTTGCTTGATGCGTAGATAAAAGGGGAAAATTCTTGTTTTTGATTGATAAATTATGCCTGCTCATCATGAAATGCTCCGCTGTTTGCTTCAATCGTTCATTGGTTTTTTGCACGCGTACGCATGATTTTTTGCAATGCTCCTAAATAGAAAATGTTGCAATTATTGATGTCCATCACGATGATTGTCGAAAATCAAAACGCTGAGATTATGTGCAGCAATAGAACAATGATTTTATGTATTTACTTCTACTAAATTTTTCAAGGGCAAAGAGAAGAATGAGAGGGAATTTTTTTGTGAGAATAATTTCTTCACTAAATTTTTTGTGAGAATAAATTCTTCACTAAATTTTTTTGTGGGAATTTTTCAAGGGCAAAGAGAAGAATGAGAGGGAAATTTTTTAATGCAGGATGAGGAAGGGAAAACTAACCAAATTGAACTGGCAGAATAATTGAGTGTACAACAATTTGTATTGTGATTCTCCTTTGACCACAGCCTGCAGAAATTGTTTATCTAGTCTGATATAAAAGCTATAGCATTTGTAGGGAAAAGATTGGGCTTCCTGGTCTGATACACTCAATTTTCACCTGCGTCTTCATCATCATTGATGTGCTTCATTGTTCAAAAATCTTAGCTGCAATCCTGTGTCTGACCACTAATTTAATGAACCACTTATTTCGAATTGCTTCATAAAAACAGTCATCACTATCATACTGCCACCTACTGCTTGTTGCACCATTTTCTTCTAGCTGTTGACATTGTAAAAAGTTGCTGATGGCTCCCATTAGTCTCCTATGTGGAAGTTGTGTTACACCTGGATGTCCTGATCCTGAATTATGCTCATGCATGACACTTATTTTTCTTTCGTTATACCACACAATGTACAGCCTCAAATTGATTGTTTCATTTTGACAAACATGGATCCTGGCATTGACATGAGACTGGTTCTTTTGTTTATTGCACAATCATGTGCTTGAATCTCCTCATTTACTTGTGCTTGATTTTTCTGCTAGACATCGACTTCCAACCATGAATTAATCCAAACAGATGGAACATCAGGAAGTTACCATTTCAAGAGCTGAGCATCAGCTGGAACTTGAGATGCCAGAAGCCTCTAAAGAACTTAATGTTCCTCCTAAGCTGTTGCAATTTTCTTGCAATCATATTTGTTCATTCTCCAAACAAGAGTTTACTAGTACAGATTTGCAGCAAAGATCAAAGTTGACAGTGATGCTTTGTAGGCTGATAATTTTCTATATAATGGTCATGACAGCTGAGATTGTAGGAGGTGTTATAGCAAACAGCCTTGCAATCTTTACTGATGCAGCCCACTTGCTCATTGATGTCGCTGGATTCTTGATTTCTCTTTTCGCAGTATCGGCATCGGGTTGGGAGGCAACATCACAACAGTCTTTTGGATTTAATCGTCTTGAAGTTTTGGGGGCTCTTTTATCTGTACAGTTAATATGGCTCGTCTCTGGGATTTTACTTTATGCAGCAGTTGACAGAATTCTTCATGATGAAGCGAAGGTGAAAGGAAAACTCATGTTTGCAACTGCCGCATTTGGGTTCATAATAAACTTAATTATGGTTGTGTGGCTTGGTCATGGCCATTCTCATCACATATGCACTGACAAAGATCATGATCATGATGTGAACGACCATCATCAAGCATGCAACGAAAAAGATCATGATCATGAAAAGAAGGAGTTATCTGCCAGGAATGAAGAAGAGAGTGCATCTCTGGTGTCAAGTTTCTCTGAGGAGTCCCAAACTTTAAACATTAATCTCCAAGGAGCTTACTTGCATGTCATTGTTGATCTGATTCAATCTGTTGGCGTCATGATTGCTGGAGCCATCATATGGGTAAAACCAGAATGGTTGGTGGTTGATCTGGTCTGCACTATCATCTTTTCCCTGTTTGCTTTAAGTGCTACTATACCCATGCTTATAACCATATTTAGCATATTGATGGAGAGGACACCAAATGAGATTGATGTTGCTCATCTTGAACATGGTTTGAATGGTATCAAAGGGCTTCATGATGTTCATGACTTGCATGTTTGGGCGATCACTGCAGCAAAAATTGTATTGGCTTGCCATGTAGTAATTGAGCCCGAAGTCAACTCAAATGAGATTCTTCATAAGGTTAAGGATTATTGTGAAAAAATATATGGAATTCATCATGTAACTATACAAGTTGAACAGCAGTTACAATAGTAGTCCTTCTTTCTTATTTCTTTTTTCTCTTCGTTTTTGGTTATAAACTTTTGGTATGAAGAGAGTGAATTCAGCAGAAGAAGATAAATGGGAACGCAGAGATTCTCATGTCCTCCTGACAAAAAGTCTCATAAAAAGTGTCAAGCTATCAACGAGAAACCTCGTACCTAATTGATGACTACTTGAGATTCTATCGCCTATAAAAATTTTAGCAACTTACTGTAATGGCGAAGTCCTTGAAGAGTTCAACGATGTTAGTCATGCCCATAATGGTGTCTCTAGCCTTTGTGGAGAACCTGGCTTTTGCTCCCCTATAGTTGGCTTGCTTCCTCCTCTGATTTCATGTTTATAGGAAAGCTACCAGCAGACTTCATCTGAAATTGGTGGCACATTCTCTTCCCTCTTGTTGAGGAAAGGTTCCCCAGAGGCGGCATATGCTAAGATCCTATCAACCCGAAGATTCATGTGGAGGCTTATATGGTAATTTTTCTCATCGATATATTTAGAATCCAACTCATTTTGGTTCCATGCATAGTTATATTTAAACCAAGATATTATCGCCAGCTGGGTTCAACTGTTCGAGTGACTTGCAAGCCAGTAACGCAGAAACTTTTCCGCTCCATGGTATGAGCCACCTCATTAAAAAAAAGTATAGAAAATGACATCATAGGGACCTTCACTTAGGTTTTTATTGTTTAATTATTAAACGTCTTTGTATAATACAACTTTGATCATATTGGACGATACCATTAAATTAGTGCCTAGCCATGGCCCTTAATTAGGGGCCACAGATCACTTTGAGATGCTACCTTTTGACTAAGACGTCCAACAGAAACACCCACTGGTGCTGTGGATTTCATGTACTCCCACTTCCAATGGTAAAGGGGGAGCTTGTTCTGTTCACAGTCAGTAAAGCTTACAGGAAGGGAAGGATACTTTCATTGGTGTATTCCTACTTCCAATGGAAAAGGTGTACTCTGTTTTTATTGCAAGTCAGAGGCCAGAAGAGGGAGGGATACTACCAGCCAAATCTTATGCATCCAGTTTAAATGTCGTACCCAATGTACAAGACTCTTATCTGTAATGGTGTAGAACGTTGGTAGATAACCTTTACCCATATTTTGAAGAGGTTGATTTCCGAGCTTGGTAGATAACCGCGACCTGTCATTTGGGCAGATGAGGATTCAGCATCACTTAAGGTCCAACCTCCATCTTTTTTGTACAGCTTCGACATTCAAATAAAGATTGATATACCAGCTATAACATATTGTGTATGATTAGTAAACTGTTTGAGATAGGATCAAAACAATTGGAAAAATGCTCAAAAGTAGGCTGTGTGGCTGTGCAGTAGTACCTAAACAGTGATCATGAGGTTATATCAGCTTATTCTGGTCAACCAACTGATGGGGTCAGAATAATGTGTTAACAGCAACCCTTGGCCTCAAGAATCCTCAGGATGTAGCTTTGAAGTAAAACTTCGTTATACAATGAAAAGTGATAACTCAAAGATCGCAATGTGAAGAGAACGTCCGTCAGAAGCTAGATGAATTGAAGATTGAAATGCCAAGATGATGACACATTTTTTTTTTTTCATTACAACTTAAAACATACAACAACATCCCTAAGCCAAAACGAAACGCCACCATCCAGCATATCAGTATCAATCATTTTTATTCTAAAGCAACAGTTAAAAATGTATCATGAAAAAGCAGATCTTTCTACACCATGTTTTACTTTTCAAAAGCTATCTTTCTAGTCACAACTCCATGTAGTAAGAAACTATGCTACAAGTCTATCCCTTGCCGAGGAAAGGGTAAGAGAAAGGGGCAACAAAAAGGGGAAAATTAGAGTTTATGCTTGCCATCAAATCTCTCGCTTCCTAAAAATCCATATCAACTAGAACAGCAACCTTTCTTCACATTCCCGGATGCATCGCCAAGATTGATGGTGGTCCCCTGACCTGGAAGCGCAGTGGAAGCTGCTGCTTCCTGGGCTGCCAGTGCTTTCTTGCTTATGATATGGTATATCTCTGTCAAAATAGTTTGGAATGCCTTCTCAACATTATATGCTTCCAATGCTGATGTCTCAAGAAATGAGAGTCCTTCCTTCTCGGCCAAAGCTTGACCATCATCCTCTTGGACAGCTCTGAGATGCTTTAGGTCTGACTTGTTTCCAGCCATCATGATGACAATGTTGGAATCTGCATGGTCTCGCAACTCGCGGAGCCACCTCTGGACATTGTCAAAGGTTTGCCTCTTTGTTATGTCATAGACAAGGAGTGCACCAACAGCTCCTCTGTAGTAGGCACTGGTAATAGCTCGATACCTTTCTTGGCCTGCAGTGTCCCAAATCTGGGCCTTTACTGTCTTCCCATCAACCTGTATCAGAAAATTTGGTAATTATTGCATTCGCGGTTAGCATGGACATGGGTAGGAACCGATATATTATGAAATTTTCTATTGGACCGCAACAGTTGAAACTACAAGGGAAAAATAATCATAAACCATTACAGCTATCAAACATCCTAGCCAGAACGCATGAATGGCACTGAGGTAATAAATTCAATACATTATGATTAGAAGAAGAACACTGGGAATCTAAAGCTATTATCATATAGTTTGCAGGTACATGATTAATTCAACTTTGCTTTAATGCCCAAAACTACTAGGGATGGGCTACAAAAGCCTTTGTCCCCACATTCAACTTCTAGCATGCAGAAAATATCATTATCAAATTATACGGAATCATAAAGCAAAGCTAGAATACCACATAACTATCAATAAAGACAGTACCCTAAAAAGAATTAATTAGAAACAGGCATAAGAGGTCATGAATTCCACTAAACTGCAAAGTTTGAAGTATGATTCAATCAACAGTGAACACTTCTGTTCAAGATTAAATTAATGACTTAAATTTCATCAGTTATTTCTTTTTGAATTTTAAATCTGAGGAAATATACACAAGAGAACTGGGTTAAAACAGATATGGCACACAACATATGGATCGAATTCTTCAATATACAAGGAAGAATGACAGATCAACAATAGAATCACAGACAAGGAGAATATAGTGACAAAAAATTAGAGAAAATAGCAATCAAAACAAGCACAGAAGATCAATTAGAAAAGTAAGAGAAACCTGCTTTTCATACCTGAAGCGTTCTGGTGGCAAACTCAACTCCGATGGTGGATTTGGATTCCAAACAAAACTCATCTCGGGTAAACCTGGAAAGAATGTTGGATTTTCCGACACCAGAGTCTCCGATCAACACGATCTTAAATAGATAGTCGTACTCGTGATCGACCCTATTCGCCATCCTTCACTCTCACACCTATCATCCACAAAAAATCAGATCCAAACCATTCAGATCTAATTTGACCCTAAACACACCACACGATTAACACACACACTCACAGAGACCCATAAATACTGACAGGAACTTAATCTATAGCTTACCGCAAACGAGAGATTGAAACGGAAGTGGGTTTGTCTGCAAATTGTTCGATGAATCACAGTGAACGAGAATGGATGGGTCTCCAGTCTTCACAAGAGGAAATGAGAGGACAAACGGAACAACCAATGGAAAGGGAAAATATTTTTGAAACGGCAGAGAAAGAGAGAGTATTTTCAAAAGAGAAATACGGCAAATACATTATTCTTATAGATATAGTGAGAGTATACCCAGAAAATTAATATAAAGTATCTCAGCCTATTAAATTCAAAAAACACCCACAAATATATATAAAAATGACGTCGTTTTAGAAAATTGACAGACTTGAATGTCTAGGCCTCTAAAAGATGGGTTGGCACAGAGTCACAGACTAACAGGGATGCCAGGGTGGGAATTGGAAAGTGGGGTCCAATAAAAATTGGAAATATATATTATTTTGTTATTTTAACAATTATTTTTAATATTTAATTACTCGTATTAATAATTTATGCTATTTTTAAATTCATATCAATGAATAATTCATCGTAACTTACTAATTTTATATTGTATCAATGAGCTATACTCCAAAAAGAGGATACCATTCTTGCCAACCAACACATTAGCACCACACATATTGGGCTCTGTCATGAAATGGCATGAAACCTTTGATAACCAATTGACCTAATATAGAAGATTTGTGGGTCACGTTTAAAGAAAGATTCTTCGTGCAATGATTCCAAAGGCACTAGACACAAAATGGCCAACTAAAGTGTTTTTTTTTTTTTTTTATAATGGTTAGAGTATTCACGACGGATAAATTTTTCATGGCATGACGTTAAAAAGTTGTCAAAATTTAAACTTATAACATTTAAGTTTAAAACACGTCCTTATTACCATTTTTACTATCCCTTAAGTTTCAACTTAGTACTTTACCCACAAATAACATTGCACCGGGACATACCAAAGTGCGAAAAACCTATATAATAATGTACTTTATTTTTTCAATGTCAACAATACTTGAGTAACATTTGTATGCAAAATTTGATTAAATGTTTGTATGTTGGGGATCCTGTTCTCATGAACACTATATAATCATTCAATTTTGTTTATTATTGGGTCTTTGTAAAGACCCATGAGTTTCGTAAACTAAACAAAAATATACCTCTAGACAACTTATATAAAAACACTAGACATTGTAACAATCACATTAAACCCTAATGATTTTTATTTATATTATTAGTTTTGTAGTAATATTTTTGCAATTTAATGCGTGTGCAACATGTGTTAATATTTTTAGTGCGGTGTTGGTCATGGGTACGTGAGAGAGAGAGAAAGAGGAAAACAAAAAATCTTGGAAGACTGTATAATTTTATTTAGGAAGTTTACTATAAATTAATTATCAATAAAGGGATCATAGACAGCAAACCCTATACTTTTATTAATAGTATGAATACTAATACTATCTTTACTCAACTCAATTCAACGAAATGAATGTTGTTTCCATAAATAAGACCTTGTCATGAATTGTTTTGGTCACAAAAAATAAAAAAAAATATTTTGAAAATAGAATGAAAATTTTAAAATATTGATCAAAACCTATTTAAATATCTTGAAACATGTTAAAATATATCAAAAACAATGATAAAAATATGTTAAACCATTTCGAAATACTTCAAAATATTAAATTTTAATTCAACAAATGATTTATTTTAATGTTTTAAAAACAAAAATATTTTAATTTTTGATCATTTTAAAATAAAATTTTAATGCTTGATTGAATTTTGTTCCGTCAGGCCCCACTTTCAATGAAAACTTGAGAAAAATTTGAAGCTGCTACGAACCTGAACCCGAATTGCTAACAAATGGAGAGGATTTGGATTTGTACGCCATTCGTATCTTCGATCGCAAGATGAGGCAGACACTGTGAAGCTGAACAGCGCCGAGGGCTGCGAATTCATCATTCACAAAAAGGGCACCACGGTCTTTTAGACCTTTTGCGACATGCTTACCTCTTAGGTTGCCTCTCTCTCTGCGCCAAAAAATTAGGAGATGAAATTACTATATTTGGGTCTTTGGAGTATTTTGGGATTATATTCCGCTCTGAGAATTTGTGTAAGTCGAGCGAAGGAGGTGGTTCCATACCGGAGAATTAAGGGTTTGTAAGAGGCCGGGAAACAGTTTCAATGGAGAGGTAGGAGTTTGTTTAAGACAAGAGACACTCTATTCCCTAAGTACAACTGGCTCTGAAGAGAGGAGAGAGTCACCTTGAGCAGAAGACCAGAGATCACTCTTCTCACCACTGAGAGGATCTTTAGATAAAATGACACCAAATGTGACTAACGAACTATTTCTAAATGTGGTTTGAAGCATGCGACAGTCCATTCGTTATCTAATCACGAATTGCCTGATTTATGAACATGTGGATCTGTACCTTCACTTGGAAGGCAGAGAGACAATGAATGAGACAAAGAAGGTATTGGAAATGATCTTCGTTGATTGGGATTTGATTTCTTTTTCAAAATTGATGAAACGCAGGGGTTGATGTTTGAATGGGATGAATTGTCCTAGGTTTTTTTTGTTCAACGATCTGGGTGTCTTGTCTGGCCAAGTTTTACGGACCTCAATTAATTTTCTCTCTGGTCCGGTCAAAGACATGTCATTCACGTCGAGATTAGAGTGTTCATGTGGATAAATCCCTTATGATTGAGATCGTTAAGATTTAAACTCTCGGAAGTCTTACTCTCGTCCTAATTACTACTTGAACTACCTTTGAGATTTCATGCGGCTCTGCCGAAACTAAGGGACTGTTTGGTTTGCATCTCAAAAACTCTTTTCTATTTTTGAAAATAATTTGCGTGAGAAAAATTATTTGATCAGTTATTATTATTATTATTATTTTGAAATCTGAGAATAAAAATTGGGTAGATTTAGAGAACAAGTTAGACCTATTTTGTGTGTTTTTTGAAACAACATTTCTAGAATTTAGAAAACATCACCACCACATCCACCATCATCACCACGCTCCAACTACTACACTTCCACCAACAACCACCACCATGTCCACCACTACACCGCCGCCACACATCCACCACACTTCCACTATCATCACATTTTTGTTTTTATTGTTTTTTGGGTTATTGTCCAAATAGGTTTTATTGTTTCTGATTACGTAGAACTGTTTTTGGAATCATATAACCAAACAAGTTCTGCGACACAAAAAACATCAAAATAATTTTCTAAAACTCTTCCCAAAAATAATTTTTGAATACTGTTTTTTGAGACGCAATCCAAATAAAGCTAGAGACTAGGTATGTTTTATAATCCTTATATTTGCTGATAGTAATAGGTTATGTTGGAAAGAAACAAAGTCCAAAAATCTCAAACAAGAATTTTGGTGATTGGTATTTAACGGCGTCTCCTAAAATTAGGTTATTTGAGATGAGTAATGTACATGCTCCTGTTATAATGGATAGTGAATCTTGTTTTTACGGTCAGGAAAAATTTATATCATACATCTTATGTATTCTTATTCTTCTCCTAGCAATGTATTTTCAATTAGATATGGACTCTTTATTATGTATTTACATGGATCCTGTTGGCAGTGGAAAGGAGACTGAGTTTCACATTGAACCTGAACTGACTTTGGAATTGATGAGGCTGCTAATTATTAGCACACTTGATTACCTCCTAATTTTTGTAAGCCTTTCTACTGTATTCTTTTGACTTCCCTAAATACAACATCTATATACGTTTTACACACTGGTTATATATATAGGCACATAAAATATAAAATAAACCTATCTAGTACCCTCTTGTTCGCTGTTATTTGCCTACTAAATAGTTTTATTTATTTATTTTTCCTGTAAATTTGTCTATAAAAGCCATGCATACAAATGGAATGAACAAACATTTGCATTTTATTTTATATTTTTGTAACTCCGGGATTCTAACTAAATGATTGTTCATCAGGGATACTTGCAATGTGATTTTGCTGCCTGAGGTCTAAAGATTTGAAGGCCATAGCAACATTGATTGCTACCAAGGCATGCATTGTTGATTGTTGAAGTACAGAAACAGTTAGGAAATGATGTAGATGACATACATACAAGTAGCGGAGGATGAATTGCTATTATTGTAAACTACCTGACTTATATGTCTAGACCTTCAAACTAAATGTTACAAATTGGTCTTGCGAGTTGTAGTAGATTGATTGCTCTATTTTTGGTGAAATATTGTTCAGAATTGTAATTAGTGAATATTATCTGGATATAGGGACGAATGGCTGTAGTACCATTTTTATGTGGGGGCTATAATATGAAAATTTTGGCGTGGCATATCCTGATGGGCCATTTACTCTTTCTATTTTGGTTTTACTAGTTGTTTTTCACAAAGGATTATATGTTGCATGTTTCCTTCTACCACTAGCACTTGGAAATCAAGTGGAAGAGCTTTTGTCCTCCGGGATTATGTGGAATGATCATATAGATGTTTTTCTTTAACCTTTTTTTTCCCAAGTTGATCACATCCAGTAGCTAGGAATAGTGGGAACCGGCTACACTTGTTTTTTTTTTTTTCTCGGGTTTTTAAAAAAGTGAATTATGGAGAACAGCTAAGGGACATAAAATAGGAAATTTTATTCAGAATGGATTCATTATTTGTGGAGCATCAACTTCAAGTGCCTCTGAAGTGCCTCTGAAGGGCTTTCAAATGGAAGGGCACTTGCGAGGCCTCATCTAACTTCACTTGCAACAAGTAACATGTTATTCCCTGAACTCTATGCAAGACCCATTCTTTAAACCACCATTACATCCGGTAGATTCTGTGCAGTACTATTCAGTTCATGTTTCTAATTTGCAGCAAGATTATAGGAGCTCGATTCTATCTCAGTCCTGATGCATCAGAAGTTAAAACTGATAACATTGATTATTCACCTCAAGATACTGATGGACATGGGACACATACTGCATCAACAGCTGCAGGACGCATTGTTAGAGGGGACAGCCTACTTGGGTTGGGCACAGGACTAGCGCGTGGTGGTGTCCCTTCAGCTCGAATTGATGTGTACAAGATCTGTTGGTATTTTGGGTTTTATGATGCGGATATTCTTGCTGGATTTGATTTCCAATAGTGGATGGTGTTGACATTTTATCTATTTCTGTTGGGGGATCCTTTGCTCTGCAATACTGGGGGGATCCCATTGCAATTGGAGCATTTCATGCAATGAAGAATGGAATTCTTTCTTCGAACTTTGCTGGAAATTCAGGTCCAGGTAGGTGAACCTTGGTATATTTTTCGCCATGGTCATTGACAATGGGTGCTAGCACCATTGACAGAAAGTTTGTGAGCAAAGTGAAGCTGGGCAATGACAAGGTTTTTGAGGTAAGTATAGCTTTCCATCCTATGAGGCCTCTAGGTCATAGCCATAGGCTTAACCTCTCTAAATGAAACATCTAGGTGACATTTGTATTTTTTAACAGAAAAATGGTTTAATGATTTTTTGTCTGGCTCAAAAATTTGGGGCGGCTGACGGATAAGACAGAGATCTTTCTGCTGTTATTTCTGTTTTGGTGACGTGTAGCTCTACTAGAATTGAACTCAAGAAACGATTAGGATGCAATTTGATACACAACATATAACATATGCGTGGATTGTATTTCTACCTGCATTTAACTGTTGATGGATTGGTGCCATTTTTATTTTCTAATTACATACATTTCAGGTTTTACAAATTTGTTTCCTCTTTTAGATAAAGAGGAAATACAAAATAGTCATCTAGAAAGAAAATGAGTCTTCTCAGGTTCTAGAAAATGCTCTAAGATGACTTGTTTTTGCAAAAAGGGCGCTGCTGTCAACACATTCAATCTGAAGAATGCAGGTGATATTCTCAACACTGGAGGATTTCAACCAGCAGACTCTAGGTAAGCACCTAAAACAATGGCTTTCAGGTCGGAACTATGCTTATCTGCAAGCGGAGCTTTTTTCCGCTGGATCTTCAATTACAAATATGGTTACGTAACAGCTTAATTTAAATATATTTATCGCTTGATGAAGGTTCTGCACAGGCAATTCACTGGACCAAAGTTTAGTGAAGGGAAAGATAGTCTTATGTGATGATCTAAGTGATGGTCTTGGGCCTGCCTATGCTGATGCCTTGGGTACGATAATGCAAGAGTTTAGGATAAGCATTGTTCCTAGTGTGCTGTCTTTTAGATCAATAGGGGGATAAGCAATCTTTTGTGTTGAACGTTGTAGGTATGACAAACAGGACAGTCCTGTCCGCTTCTTTGACATGGGAAGATGGAGTTCGTCAAGTCAGAAGCCCCATAGTTGCTTTGTGTCCATATTTATTGTAGTTAAGTAATAGTGTTAATCTTCTAGAAGTCATACATCATGGTGTTGACCTTGACATTGAAAGCTTTTTATCATATAAATCTTTGTTTTGGTATGTTATAGTGGTTGCAAGTGTTTGGTTGTAGCATTGAGCAATTTTTCAATCACTTCATAGTTCTTGTTTCTGAAAAATAAAATCATTTCTTTTGGCAATAAAAAGCGGGTGTCAATCACAAGTCAAACTTAGTGCCTACTTGGTCCAACCCCTCTTTCCTTCTTTTCAAAATCTAGTTCAAAACTAATGCCTGAAAATATTAGTTTAGGTTTTAAAAATTGTTTAGGGGATATCTGAAAAAATGCTGAATGTGAGAGATTATATTCATGGTTTGCATTTTGTTGACGAGCAGTATGTAGGTGACTTCTCTATGCCAGTGGTGACTATTCCTTGTGTGCATTGCTTGACATGACAAAGGTCAGCTCAACACCATCAAACATGTATCATAAGTAGAACATTGATATATGAAGGTATTAAGGGCAGAAGGCTAACCTAGGGCAGAACTCTAAAAATTTCCCAATTGGGTCACAAAGAAGATTCTAAAGATACCGACAAACATCTTTTTGTGAATGCTGTTGAAATCTATGATGAATACATGAAGATTTCTTCTGTTCAACATTGTGTTCTCTTTAAGTGTATTGGGATTGAGTTAAGTGAGATCTTGAGGACTTTCCAGATCAATGGCTTCTTGATGATCCAGAAGTGAACGAAGTTTTGTAAATTTATTACTTTGCTCTTTTGGTGCTGTACTTTTCAGTTCAAGAATAGAGTATGAGACTAACATATACAGGGAGACACCCAGATGGATGATTGAAGTGGTCCTTTGTCACTTATCTTCCCCACCTGTTCCTCTGAGTTATGAAGATATCGTGAACACACGTAATACGCGGAAGTCTTAGGATGGTGATTCATATCGAGTTATCGTGGTATGCTTTTCCAGCCATTTTTTTTTAACATGGAAAAAGCTGAGGCAACTGATCAAAAGCTAGAATCCTTATACAAAAGCTAATTACTGCTGTTAATCCCATCAATTTAGATGTTGGATGTAGTAGGTAGTATCAAACTCAATCCTTATGCATATGCTTTCTTTTTGCATAAAATTCACTGGTGAAACAGCTTTAATGCTTTTGCCCTTTGCTGTTTTAGCTAGTGTAGTAATTACATAAAGAAGATGCTCACTCATTTGGTAAGTTATTAATTATATGAAAGAAGTGATGAATTATATCTGAGAAGATTTTACAGGAATATAATCTGGATATTTATTAGAGAAGATGTTCATCCTCTTTAATCATGATATAAATACAATGCCCAATTCTCAGTTTTCAGCAAACAACGATGGCTAAATATTATTCTGTTCCATTTCATACAATCATTTCCCTTGCGACCCTAATGATGGGCCTACCTTGTGGTGCTATTGATGAAGATAGGAAGGCAAGTTTTACTCTTACCATCTTAGGCTCTACCCATTTTCTGATGGCAATCACCACATGGAAACATCCATGCTGGTTCGGGTAGAAAATTTTCCAAAAGCCACTGTTTTAAGTGCTTATGTGATGATTCTTTCTTGTTTGGGCTGTTTATAATGAGGATGATGTTGATGCAGGTTCACATTGTGTACATGGGTTCACTTCCTGAGGGTGATTGTTCACCTTCATCTCACCACACTAGTCTTCTACAAGAAGTTATTGACAGCAGGTCACACCCGTGCTGAAGTAAATCGATTTTCATTATTTTTAATTGGTTTCCAATAGAAGATAAGCAATTTGTTGATTAATTCCCAGATGTATTTATATTATGAAGTCATTAATTTACTACCATCTCCCTCTCACCAGTGCTGGTAAGGATTACTTGGTTAGAAGTTATAAGTGGAGTTTCAATGGATTTGCAGCCACGCTTAATGACAAGGAGCAAAAACCGCTGGCTGGTAAGTATAGCAATGTCTCATTCGTGATTTCAGAAAATAGTCGGATGGCATGATGTGTGACGGCCTATAAGATTATAGCATATATTTTTGAACAAAAACATGCAGGTATGGAAGGAGTTGTTTCTGTTTTCCCTAGCAGAACCCCTCAACTACACACAACGAGATCTTGGAACTTCATGGGGTTCACTGAGGATATCAAGAGGAATCAAGCTGTTGAGAGTGATGTTATAATTGGTGTCATTGATACTGGCATCTGGCCAGAATCAGAGAGTTTTAGTGATGAATGCTTCGGTTCTCCCCCAAAAAATGGAAGGGTGCTTGTAAAGGTGGCTCAAATTTCACTTGCAACAAGTAATACTTTTTCTTATCAAAGTGTATTCTATTATGCATACTACTAAAACTATTTGATGCCACAAAACTTCTGAGAAAGTTATGGTCTTTCTTTAGAATGTCTGAGATTTTTATCAGCAATTTGAATACATTACAGCAAGATTATAGGAGCTCGATATTACTCCTCAGAGTCTGCAGAGATGTCCGCAAGGGACATAGCAGGTCATGGAGACCACACTGCATCCACTGCTGCTGGGAACAAAGTGAAAGACGTGAGCTTTTTTGGACTAGCACAAGGTAACGCCAGAGGAGGGGTACCATCAGCAAGGATTGCTGCATACAAAGTTTGTCACAAAGATACAGGATGCCGAGAGCATGATGTCTTGGCTGCCTTCGATGATGCCATTGCTGATGGTGTTGATATCATTAGTATCTCAATGGGGGGACCAGTTGTAGATGATCTTTTCAATGATGTCTTCGCAATTGGGTCTTTCCATGCAATGGAGAAAGGAATACTTACCTCAAATTCTGCAGGTAATAATGGATTCTCACCAGCAACGACATCTAGCGTGGCACCATGGCTGCTAAGTGTAGCAGCCAGCACCATAGACCGCCGGATCATTACCAAAGTTCTTCTTGGGAGTAGAATGACATTAATTGTATGCAACATGAACTTCCTAATTTTTTCACCCTTTTGTAGTATGCGTTCTGATATTTAAGGGGTCATGGAAATTTCAATTATCTCTCTATTATGGATTCTGATATTGCTTATTCAAGTAGGGGAATTCTGTAACTCCTTTCCATTAAGTGGAAAAAAGTTTCCTTTAATATATGGAGAAGACGGTGAGAATTTGTAAGTATCTTTTCCCAGTTTATCTTAGTATCAAATTCTTGAGAAAATTGAATCTGAAAATTTTGTGGTTGCATTTCAGGGAATGCAGCAGTGGAGTTTCAGACAACACTTCTGTGAAAGGAAAAATTCTGGTATGTGATCAAAAGGATAGAGGGGAAAAAGCTTTGATAGCAGGTGCAGCAGGGTCACTTATGCGAAATTCGCTTCCTGAAATCGAAATTCGCTTCCTGCATTAGCTTTAAATTCACGTGACCATGGTGTTGTCAAGTCCTACATAAACTCCACGAGGTAAGGATTCTGAGACTGCCAAACTAGAGATTCAAATTTCATTCTCACATGGGATTACTGATTTGCTGTTTTATTCTGTAACAGAGAGGCTCAAGCAAACATTCTGAGAAGCGAAGTCATAAAAGATTTTGGTGCTCCTGTAGTCACTTCCTTCTCTTCACGAGGGGCGAATGGAAAAATACCAGAGATATTGAAGGTGACTGTTTTGTAAATCCCACAAATCTTTCTCTTTACTGGTTGCTTTTATTTCAGTCAATTCATCCCTTACATGGATATGCAAGGCTGCGTTCCAGCTAGATTTAACTGCTCCAGGGGTAGATATCTTGGCTGCATTTTCACCTGTTGCCTCCCCTTCGACGAATGATAAAGATAAGAGGTCTGTAAACTATACCATACTGTCTGGGACCTCCATGTCTAGCCCTCATGTTGCTGGTGCAGCTGCATATGTTAAATCGATGCACATGGACTGGTCTCCTTCAGCCATTAAATCTGCTCTGATGACTACTGGTAATCTTTGTGCTTCATGTATTAGTTTATAAAACTTAGTCCTTTTCTTCTGTTAACTTCTTAGTTTCTTGGTCATAAACATTTCCCATGCCTACAGCTTGGCCCATGAATGCTACCAAAAATCCAGATGGTGAATTCAGTTATGGAGCTGGGCACATCGATCCACTAAAAGCAACGCACCCAGGACTTGTGTATGAGACCTTTAAAGAAGACTATGTCAAGATGCTTTGCAGCATGGGCTACAATGTGAGGAGGGTCAGGCTCATATCAGGGGATAATAGCACTTGCACTGAAAACATCGACGGAAAAACATCACCGAAAGATCTCAATTTCCCTTCAATGGCAGTGAATGTTGAAGCAAACAACCTTTGAGATTGAATTTCATAGAACAGTGACCAATGTTGGCCTCAAGAACTCCACTTACAAAGCCGAAACTGCCAAAAATTCTGTGCTGAGCATCAAAGTGGTTCCCAGAGTTCTCTCCTTTGAGTCCATAAATGAAAAGAAATCTTTTGTGGTGACTGTTTCTGGGATGCTGCCAGCAGAAGTAGTGGCTTCTTCTCAATTGGTGTCGTCTGATGGCACTCATATTGTTCGAAGTCCCATTGTTGTTTACAATACAATCTTGGTTGATCAGAACTCCATTGAATTTGATTAGCACATTCCAATTCTTGCTATCAATATAGCTTTATAACTACCTTTGTCTTTCATAGTTTATTGTTCCTTATTTTGATGAATTCGAACAAATGAAAAGGAACACAAAAGAATGTTGACAGTAAAAGCAGAAGTTATCATCCATTTATGCATCGACAGAAAAGAACAGTGTACTGAATTTCCGCAGCCAAACTAGCCGCAAAGGAAAATTGTTTGGGATTTAGAGGTTACTATACTGTACTTAAATTACTACAAACAACTTAATCTAGTGAGATTACACCAAAAGGAAATTGTTTAGGATCAATTTACCGGGAAAAAACAGAATTTAGAGGTTATTTGTCAAATGAAACAGTCCCACATCCTCATGTCAACAAGGTTTATGCTCTCTCTCTCTCTCACACCAATCTGTGCTCCACAATCCTTTAAAAAGCTGCAATCTCAAACTACAATTAAACGTTAAAGGCAGACGAACATACTTCCTCTGTGTGGTGTCTACTTCTCCTGTGTTTAGAGGCATAAATCACATCTCTCCAAGCAACCCCATATTCAATACTTACAAAGCTTAAAGGATCTTTCAAATTGAATGCTCAATTCTATTGGGCTCGCCCCTGCCCTAAAACAGTAGTTTGTTGCATCACTTAATACATACGTGGAACTACATAAAAGGGCATCACACTACTTTAGCCGAATTGAGATTGATACTTGCAATATATATCTCTGTTTCTGCTATCGCTTGAGATGCAAAGAAACAGCCTTTCATAGGCAGCTGCCATCTTGGCGGCAGTGAACAACTCCACGCCTCTTTGCCTTGCCAATTGACCTTTCTTCTCCAAAATACCTCTTCCATCTTCCCAAACCTCATAAAGAGCCTTCTTTAGTGAAGATACTGTAGGTGAAAATGTATAACCCATTTCTTTACCGACAATTACAGACCCTGTGATGCTGGCAAGCCTAGTAGCCATTACTGGCTTACCGGAGAGTATGGCTTCTAACAAAGTGTGATCCAACCCCTGAGCTCGAAGAGTTGGGTTCACAAAAATATCTATTGCATTATAAAACCTTGACATTTGAGCCTGTTCTAATGGCCCCAAAACCAATAAATTGGCTCCAAGATCTTTGTATCTAGCACCCCATGGACCATCACCAGCAACGAGAACAATAACACTTGCCTGAAATGTAGAATTTTCCATGAACATTTGCTTCAGAGCTTCAAACATCAATGGATGCCCTTTATCCTTCACCAATCTCCCTGCCATTCCCAAAATCAACGCTTTAGATTGTGAAATACCAATCTTCAGCTTAAAGTCCTTACCCTTGGACAAATCAGGATTGAAAATCTCCTCATCTACACCATTGAGAATAGTATGAACTCTTTCTTCCGGTATCATGTAAATCCTTTTAAGGACATCCCCGCAATGATCGCTAGTGGCAACGTGGTGAGCATAATTTTGGAAGAACTTCACCTCTTCAACAACCTTAAAAGCTCTCGCAGTCAATGCATATGCCTGAGATTCTTCAGAATTCCGCAAAACTTCTTGAATGATGTCGGAATGAATGGCTTCGTATGCAATCCCATGCCACGTAACAGCCAGGTTGGTCAGACTCCGTGATCGAGTATGCATGATCCCTGCACTTTCAGTATGGATCACATCAAATGGTTTTCCAGTTGAGTTTTGGGTTTGAAATTGCTTCCAAACTAGAGCTTGGTCCAGATAACCTGCAGCTGTTGGTTTTGTGAGGTGAAAATACAAATTGCTCATTGGGTATCTTGGGAAAGATGAGTTTGCTGGTGCCGTGGTGAAGATATGGAGCTCATGGCCTCGCTTTGCAAGGGCGAGGTGGAGGGTCAAAGCATGCCGTTCAAGCCCACCAGCTTGATATTTGTTTGGCCATTTCTTGACAAAGAGGGCGATTTTTAGAAGCTTTGGAGGTGGTTTTGAGGGAAAAGCAAGCTGGTTCCAAGCAGAAGAAAATGTCAGGAGGTTAACTGGTTGGTTTTGCTTCTGCACCATCATTTGGGCATGGGAATAGCGGGGGCCAGAGCAACAAGACCAATAGAGGAATGAGATAGATGAGCATGCAGATAGGAGTAAAAGAATGTAGCAGAGGAAGCGAAAAATAGAGATTCTGACATGATTCTTGGCCATAGTAGTGCACAAGGAATAGAACAAGAACACTTCAGTTTATTCTTTGGAGCAATTCGTCGAACAACTGGTGGATTATATTGGTACCAAGCAAATGAGAACAGTACAGACTCAATAAAACTGAAGAAAATTTGCTTGTATTTGAATAAGGGGGCAACTGTTTCAAGGAAGCAACACAGTTCTTGCAATGATTGTTTCTTTCACTAATTTCCTTATCCTGTTGTGGATCTAAAATAGGGCTGCACAATGGTCAACCGGTTTCAGAGAAGCAGATTCTTGACTCTGGCTATCCCAAAGTAAATTACTTAAACATTAGCAGGCTTGGTTGACTTCAAGGCTTAAATAACCTGCTCTAATCCCACCCACCCCCCTTCTTTTCATTATAAAGCAACCCAAAATGGCTTTCAGGCCTAGGTCACTGGCACCACCAGAAAACAATACTAATTAGTTAAACAATAAAATATGACTAAACCCAACATTACCCCATAAAATCAGCTTAAATGCTGCACAGCCTCCTAATAATTCCTTATATATAATCAAATTGCCATTTGATTTTTATGTTAAACTAAACAGATTCGAGAATCCCTAAAAGTTCATGTAGCTCAAGTACATGTTCTACCAGCTAAAAAACACTTGAACCACAGAAAAATAATTCACTTTACTTTCACATTTATACAACCCTCTATGCAACCTGATCAGCATAAACTCATCACACAATTTTATTTTGATGATTGAGCTTAGCTGCCCTGCAATAAGATGCCCTTGCCATGATGAACTAATTTGGATACTTTATTCTCCTGTTCCTTCTAACAATTTTTTTTCTAGATATATCTACACATGTGAACAATCAACTATTACAATAAGTTACTTAGATATATCTGCAGTCTGCAGATCAGTACTTACATGAACAATCAACTATTAATTTTCGAATAATGCACATTGATAAAGATCTGCCTTTTATCCTCTTGATTACCAAACTATAGAGTTAAAAGGTTGATGAATTAGGTTAGGCCTTATTGGTTCTGTTCCTTACACATACAAATAAACACAACACCGATTTATAGGATACATTCAACCCATAAATTCAAGCATTATCTCCCTTCCAAATTTGTTTAAATAACTAGATTGTTTAGTAAGGTTGCTTCATTGTGTCCTGAGTCGCGGAAACAATCTTTCTATTTCCATACATTTAACCCTCTTAGTCATTGTATGCAACTCTTCTAACACTCTGCAATGACAAAAGCCTCGTGCCCTGAGGATGTCATTTTACTAGATTGTTCATTACAAATAAGTTACTCTACCGAGTAAAGGAATACAACACAAGGTATATATAGATCACAAGTGCAGATGGTACCAAGATCACCAATGGACCAAAAGTGACGGCCAAGCTATACCAACTCCAACAACCCAATATTCCAAGCTTAATCTGAACCAAGTCCACCATTGCCACAGTCAAGAACACACACCCCAAAACCGAGCCAGCCGCCGATGCCAATATCCCCATTCTCAAAACCTTCAAATTAACATACGCAACGCTTCGCAACCCAACCCCATGCTCTCCCTCCTCGGAACTCCTAATGGCCTGTTTCATCCCCAAGGCAATAAGACTAGAGAAGAGAAAGGAGCTGAATGAGTATACATGGAAGGCCACAAGGTCTTCGGCTATGGAGGAAGTGGCAGCGCATGCGGTAGCGGTGGCGTCGACGAGGATGTAGTTGGGGTCGGTTGGGTTCCAGGTGAGGCCGAGGAACACGGCGAATGTGAAGAGTGAGTTGACCGTAACTACGCCATCTAAGGCGGCGATGTGGATGGTGGTGGTGGTGATTTTGTTGAGAGGGGCTGCGGTGGTGGTCATCGGAGTGTGGCAGAAGGGGGATCGGAAAAACAGAGAACTGACTCAATGGCATTTCTTTAATTAATTTGTTGGCATTTGCTTTGTGAGAATTGAGGAGTGGCGTTGAAGTTAGAAACTGGAATGGTATGAGTATCTTTTCTAACGTTTCTTCGGCGGCAATAGATAGAACAAAAAAAAGAATATCTAAAACGCCGTTGCCGGGGATCGAACCCGGGTCACCCGCGTGACAGGCGGGAATACTCACCACTATACTACAACGACAAGTTGTTGCAAACTGTCAATTTTCAACTAATTTAAAGACTTACTGTGACAGCAAACAGTTACATGTGTTTCTATTGACATTTTCTCTTGCAAAAATCATCCTGCTGCTCGTGATACCATCATGGTAAGAAATTATACTTCACATGAGCCATACACTTGGTAGTTGTCTTAAAAAATTACTTTTCATTTTGTTCAAGAAGTAATCCTTCATGCTTTGGACTCATAACTGTAATGCCCCCCAAAATTTGATAATTAGAAACTTATTTAATTGTAGCTCTCATATCTCCACACAAGATGATAATGAATGAGGATGGAGGGAATATTTGTGTTGGTTGTCCAGATGAGACTGATCAAATTGCATGTCAAGTAAAACACCATAAACCATCACAAACTTACAGGGTATATTTTTCCTCTAAAATTTCACACACTCAAGACACTTTTTTCTCCCAAATTTCACAAACTCAAAACACAATTCAGAACGCATATCTACACACACTCCAACACACATACACTCGTTATATACACACTTCAGTTGTACACATATATGCCATAATAATAAACTTGGGCAGTCATGGCTTTAGAATAAGGGGTTCTCTTGTTCATCATCCTCCATCTATATCTCCTGAAACAACAACAAAAATCACATGACCCACATGTGAGAAAGACACTCAATAACAAAAAACTGTGATCAATTAACAAAGAAAAAAGAGAGAGTCATCGTTAAAAAGGATTCTTCATGAATGTGAAGGGGTTATTTATATATTACTCAAATGTGAATCAGAACAATAATGAAATTTAAACATAGAGAAGAGAAGTTAGGAACTAAGAAGTAAACAGTTACCGAGTAAATTACAAGTTATTGAGATGGAAATCACGTAGTTGCAAAGATAGGATGTGAGAACCATAAGATTTTGTCCACTTAATTTTTATTTAATGTACAGTGACTACTAATCAACTATAAAAATAAATCTCAAATCCATACCGATATTCAAGTTACACCTCTCCATCAGCAACTCATCGGAGGCAGGTCCGAGGTCTTCCCAGATCCCGGCGACGATTTCTTGAAAACCCTACTCCCAAACGCCAAGAACCCCACCGTGTGACCTCCCACAGCCATCAGAAATACTCCTACATTGAAGGACATGACAGCCAGCATCACCATGTAAGCAAGTCCGATCCTTAAACCGTACAATAGGGTCTGAACCAGACCAGCCGCAACGTGGTTCGAGTCTTGTTTGATGAGGTTGCAGTGAGAGAGCCATTCGACGAGCAGGGCAAGAACGAAGACGAAAATGAGGGCCAGAACGTACATGCCCAGGTTGTCTGAACCGGGCCAACCGTCGAACAGAATGTCGGCATTCTTGCCCCAGAAGAAAGTCATGTGCATCATCATGTGATGGCGGCGGTGCATCATCGTCATCCCCGAGCCATTGTTCATCATGCCTCCCATGCCATGCATATGAGCACCGTCGTTCATTCCGGCCATCTCTCTCCCCCTCTCTCTGTGTGGAAGTTGTTTTTGTGGCTGGGAAATGAAGGATTTGGGGGATGTGGTGGTCCTCTAATTGAATGAGTTTTGTTGTACTCATCGAGGAGGAGGAAGACGAGGACAGGTTGTTTGTTACGATGTTGTTAAACGAGCGTGTTCGTACAATGCAGTAATTCTTTTGTAGTACACAATAATACAATTGGGGTTTGAATGTTGCTATGCATTAGACCAAAGATTCAAGAGGCTAAAGTCTTCAAAAATTTTTGTAGGAAAGTCTGTATCGATTTTTTTGTTTTTTTCTGATATTGTACCCCGGTGAGAGAAGACCACAATCGATTATCGTCGGCCAAAGACTTTTGGTTTCGATCACAATTTTTTTATAATTGATTATAAAAATTGTAACTTATATTTTAAAAAAGTTAAACCTAGGGATGCAATTTGAGCGGACTAACCCGAACTCAATTTGAAAAAAAAGGCATGAGTTAAAATTTTTAATATTTCAGTTGGACTTAGACAAAAAAATTCTAACTTGAATTGAATTTAAGCAAGCCTTTGGTTGTCGAATTCAACTCGAATATTAAAATTGGGTTGAATCCGAATATATATAATATATTTAACAAGGGTTAATATTTATTTTCACTTTTTAAAGTCCAAACTTTCACTTCACTTCAAGTTTTTATCTCTGCGCATCCATCACTCTCAGATCCCTCTCTCACTCGTCACTCCTCCCTCTCTCTTCATTTGCGTCTCGCTCTTCATCTCAGATTTACACTTGAAAAAATTAAATTTATACTTTAAAAAATTAACCCAAATTAAGTAACCTATGTCCAACCGATTTTTAATCCGAAATCGGTCCGAATTAAATAACCGGAATTCAACTCGAATCCGCTCGAATTAAACTCTGGCAATACTTGGGTTGAGTACCTCAGATTGAGGTAAGGTTAAGACTAGGGCTGAAAATTATATACTTAGAATTAGATTAGAGTTGACCTCTCAACCCACCCGAGATATACCCTATTTATACCTCCCAATTTGTCCTAGTATTTACAAGAAATTGCACCACAGTCATCTTCGTATCGGTCACCAAAATGGCAGATTCATTATCATCAAAACTAGAACAAATTAACTTTTTTAACAATCTGGAATCAACTATAGAAAGTATATTTAATTTCCTCACATCTCCAATATGAAAAGGCATATAAACATTGTGATGTGGAATAACTCACAAAAACATTATACATTTTCAATCAATCATTTGGGTCATCATCGAGTCATGTATGAACTCAATCTCATTACATGAACTTGGGCTGAAAGTAAGAGAATACTAGGGATTTACATAACATTCAATTTCTTTGTTTTATTTTTTTCCATAATAAATAGATCAGTGATTATGTGTCAGGAGGGGTCTAGACCCACCCTAATTTTTTTTTTTCACTTATATATGTTTTATTTATTTATTTTTGGATATTTTTAATTAGGTCTACCTTAATGATTTAAGTAAAAGCGATGTTACTGAGACCTAATTTAGACTTAATTCACTATAATCTTTAAATTGATTGTAACTTCTATCAAACATTAGAATTTGATATTAATCTAATAATTTCAATGAAATCACAACATTAGGTTAGTAAATTAGATTGAATTTTAGGAAAAACAAAACTAATTGGGTCAAACAAGCTGAGTACTAGAACAAAAATACAAAAAGTTCATATCAAATCTCTTAAAATTAGTAAATTAAAATTGATTTGTATGTATAATGCTCATGTGTTGTTAGAGTATCAGTATGATTTGTTGCAACCTTCTCTGGTTCAAAAATTATAGAATATAGACCCAAAAAATGAAAAAAAAAATGAAATATTAAAGAAGATTAAAAATTATAGAATATTACTTTTATTTGTGTCAATTGATCATTGATGTAAAGATGTTATCTTATTAAATTTTTTCAAACAAATACTTTTTATGTTTAATAAATTTTTAAAGTATCAAATATGACTAACAGAAAAGTAATATATCACATTATTTTTTTATCTAAATAGAGAATAAAATAACACTTGTATACTCTAAATCATATTTTTGACGTAAGAAACATTATATATAAATGAATCTTAATCAATTTTGGTAAATAATTTATCATTAAATAATAATATATGGAAAGAAATCCAACTTTGAATAGCAGAAGTTCAGAACACCAAGTACAATGACATCAAAGCCAGTTCACAGTTGGTAGGAAGTTCATGTCTGTTGTTAATCCTCACATATATATTAAATATATTTGTTGAGAAGTCATACTTTGTTAGACCACTAGTAATTACGGGGAAGTGTGGGGAACCGAAAAAAAAAAACACATTCCACGTCTCTTATAATTAAATCTAAATTTAACGACACTCTTATTGATTTTGAAACTTCGTTATTACCCTCTTTTAGTGTTTGTCGGGTTACGTCGTTAACGATAATTATTAATTTAAAAAAATATTTTTAAATATTTTATAAGTTAAATTTTATCCACACTTTTTATAAATAGACATAACTTCAACAACACCCTCTATAAGTAGATATATTTATAACAATACTCTTTTTCGATTCTAAAATTTCAATGCACTCTTTTTTAGTTTTATTATATTAACTTTTAAATTCATCAATTTAATATTTAATTTTATTAAATTAATGTCATTTATTTAATTTTAAACTAAATTAACATTTTATCTCATCAAATCAACATAAATTGATAATTAATTTTATCAAATTAACATTTAGTTATATTAATTTAATATTTTATTTTATCAAATTAATATTATTTATTTAATTTAACATTAAATTATTATTTAATTTCATCAAATTCATACCAAATTGACATTTAATTTTATTAAATTAAAAATTAATATATTAAATTACATTAATTTTACATTTAATCTTATCAAATTAATGTCATTTATTTAATTTAACATTAAATGAACATTCAATTTTATTAAATTTTATCAAATCTGATGAGTCCGAATTTTACTGGGTCAAGCCCAATAAAAATAAACCTAGAAAGTCCAAAGAAAAGTCCAAGAATAGATGGATCGACTAAGGAGTCAAGTGAGAGTCCAAAACAGAGACCAAACCCATCCTCCAAGGGGGCGCTGCCCAAGGGACAAAATGGGCGCCGCTCAGGGTACCCAAGGGGCACCACCCATGAAGATTCCAAGTGGGCACCGTTCATGCCTTGCCCGTCCTTCTCTCCTCACTTCACTCCAATGCAAGTCCAAGATCACTCTGGGTCCAAGCTCAAAGTCAAGTACGAGCTCAGTCCAGTTTAAGACCCTCCTCCGAAGAAATCGGAGTATGAGGGAGAAAACATCAGAATAGGCACGGAGATCTCCTACAATAGTTGTACTTACTAAAACAGTAGAAGTCTTTCGTCTCACGTCACCGCCTCATCACACCTATATAATGTAAGTCATCTCCATATAGAGGGCATGCTCTCATAACCTGGAGATCCCTACACACATAGCTCATCTCCCTCTCCAAAGCATTGTAATACATCGGAGTTACTCTCCCAGTAACAATGTTCATTAATAAAATACTTTAGGCCACCGTCGCTGTTCCTGAGAGGGGAGTTGGTTACCTGGACCGAACCACTATAAATCTTTGTGTTGATTCCATATTTACTGTTTTGTCATTTATTGCCTATTTACTATTCATGAATTGTTTTTATTCATATTCTTGACTGTTGATCTTGTGCAATACTGATTTGTGGATTATCAAAATCAACACTAAATATAAATATCAAATTAACACCAAATTAATATTTAAGTTTATCAAATTAAGCCCAAATTTATTCAATTATTATTAAAATTCATCAAATAATATTTAAATTTTAGATATGAAGGGTGATGGGTGAATAGTAGTTCAGTGACATTGTGGAAGACAAATAATAGCAGAAGAATTAGAACTGAATGAGATTTTGACATAGACTTTATTGATTATAATTTTTATTATAGAAAAATTATTTTTAACTATAAAAATTATAAAACCTCAATTATGTAACCAAATGAGTGATAATATAATTACTAATATTATAACAAAGTTATCATGCAACGCTTTAAAATAATAAAAATTCATTGAAATAATATAATGATAGAAATCACACTTATGTCAAACTCCTCCCCCCATATCTGCCTTCACCAATAGTTGAAAAAGACATCAATCCTATAATAATACATCACAACATATTGATATAACAAAGTAGAAGAAAAAAATTAAAAAAAAATATGCAAAAAAAAAATTAAAAAAAAAATTGCATGAACAAATTTTAAAATCTCTACAAGAAAAAAATTAAAAATATTTGCATGAAAAAAATTATAAAAAAAAACTCCATGAAAAATATTTACAAATCAGCAAGAAAATATATATATATATATACCAATTTAGATAGTGAACAATCACCGTGTAGAATGAATTGAAGGAATGACCGACTTCAGTCCCCTATGTCTTCCAACAACACCAGGTTGTTTTTGACTTTCGACAACAACAAATGATATGATATATAGTGGGAAAAGGGTTAAGGGCATTTTAGTATATTTACATAAAGAAGAGAATTTTTGACATTTTTAGAAAATTTATAGTCAAATTTTACATTTTTGTACTACAGTTAAAAATTATCCATAAATGAGTATTTTTGATTTGAAAGTATAAACTAGAAGGGAGTGCACTGAAGTTTCAAAATCGGAAGAGGGTGTCATTGAATTTAGACTTAACTAGAGAGAATGTAAATAAAATTTGGCCAAAAAAATTTATATGACATCATCGGTTATCATTTTTTATAATAAAGTTATAATTATTCAAAAAAAAGACTATGGTCGATCACGGGTTTCCCTTAAATAATTGTAATTTCTTTCTTATGAGTTGAAACTTAATTTTTAAAAACTTTAATTTTGATATTGATTATAATCTTTCATGATCAATCAAGTCTATTATAAATTGTAATTTAAACTTTAAAAAGATTATAATTTAAACTTCAAAAATTATAAATTTTGATACGGTACCATTGACGCTGCCGTATCCTTTCCCTCAACTTGCACTCAAAATGGTTTGAGGTACTAAAAGCGGTACCAAAAATAATAATAATATTACACTTTTAAAAAATAAAGTTGCAATTATTTAAAAAAAAATTCATTATCGATCCTGAATACCATGATCGATAATGAGATTTTCTTGAGCAATTGTAATTTTTTTTACGAGTTATAATTTGATTTTTAAAAATTAAAACTTAATTTTAAAAAATTATATTTTACATTATCGATGACAATATTTTAGGACTAGTTATGCCTCGTGTCTGAAGGTACAAAATAATAAAAAAATGATCAACAATAAACATATTTATATGAACACTCAAAATCAAATCACAAATATAGATGAGAGATAAAAGAATTTAAGTATCAATCGTAGTAGGTGTGAGCGGTGGTAGTAGCGGTGGGCGACAGTGGTTATGGTGGGAGACGGTGATAGATGTAGTGTGTAGTAATGATTGTGGTGGTGATGGCTGTCGTGAGTATCAACGGTGATGGTGGTAGTGAATTTTGGGTGACGATTGTGATAATGGAAACCTTAGGTGACGATGGTGGTGGTGGAAGTCATGGGTGGCAGTGGTGGTGGACGATGGTGATGGTGGTTGACAGTGGTGGCGATAGGCGACGATGAGTGCTTCTAAGCGACAGTATGATAAATGGTGGTGAATAACAATGATAGTAAGTGTGGTGGGGGTGGCTGCAGTGGTGGGCGATGATGGATGCTGGTGGTGATAGGTGTCTTGGGGGTGGGTGGCTAACAGTTAGGGGTGCAACTTGGGCAGGTTAGACAGTCAATCTTAGGTATATAATCTTCAACCCTAACCCTACCTCGGGTTGAATTCGAGTTAATGATTTCGGGTTACGTTACGGGTTCAATTCAGGTTGAGTTTAGGTAGAGCCCAAAATAGACTTGTTGTTCTAAACCTTGTACATATATTACATAATATTCACATAAATTAACAATTAATAACTTCAACCAAGTTTTTAACTGTGCTTATGCTAGAAAAAAAATGAAAATGAACGAGAGAGACAGAGAACGATAGAATAAAAATGAAAATTATATATAATTTTTTTTAATATGTCGGGTTCGGGTTGAACCCGTGAACCCGAGGCCTTTACTCGAGTCCAACCCAAATTGAATTCAGGTTGAGATTTTTTGGCCTAAGCCTAACTCAAGTATTAAAAATTATTGCCCAAGCTCTAATTTTTTTCGAGTTGGGCTCGGGTTGCCTAACCCAAGTTGCACCCCTACTAATAGTGGCTGGTTGCGGTGGTGGGGGTGGGTGGCTGAAAATGGCTAGTTGCGGTGGTGGGTGCTGATGGTGGGTGACGGTGATCTTAGAATGATGATAGTAATGATAATAAATATAAGAATAAGATAATGATGATAGTGGGTGTTGACGGTAGACAACGATTATAACAATTGGCGGTGGTGGTAGGGCAGGGTAGGGTGGAGGTGGGGCAATGGTGGGGGTGACGGTGGTTGGTTGGCGATGGTGGTGGTAACTGTGATGGAAGTGGTAGGGGTGATGGTAGGACAATGGTGGTGGTGGTAGGGTGCAACAACGATAGTGATGATGGAAAGGTGCGACAACGATGGTTGTAATGGGACGGGGGAAGGGGTGGTGATAGGCGGGGGTGGTAGGATGGTGGTGGTGACGACGACGATAGTGGCAAGGGTGGTGGTGGTGGTGGTGGTAGTGGTGATGGTGGTGGGGGTAAAGGTAGTAGTAAAGCGGTTCGAACACTATTTTTTTTTTAAAGTGCTTATGAGAAATAATTTCAAAAATCACTTTTAAAAAGTCACTCCAAACACATCTTATTTTTTTTCAAGAAAACAACAAAATTTTATTATTCAAAAAATCAATCAATTACAAGTATCAAAGAAGAAGAAAAATCCATTTTAATGGCTTTAATCCTTCAAAATATTCAAAAACTAAGAAAATTATTCCCAAAGAATCCCCAAACTCCACCAGCACCCATCCAGATAAAGAAAAAGAAAATTAAGAGTATTTCCTTTTTTTTTCTCAATGTCTTCAATCCATGCTGGTCTTGCAACAGTAGGAGCCTCGCCTGAAGTGGAAGAGCCACAGCCGTGAAGTCCTTCGAACATCTATCCTGGACTGCTCTGTTAGCAAAAAACATACAGCCAAAGCATTCCCTTCTCTATACATATGATTTAGTCTAAAATCAAACAAAGCTAACACCTCCTCAATTTGCCTCACTAATCCCCAAAATTTCCATGCTCTCAAATGTCCTTTTAACAGCATATGCACCATTATCCAAACATACCCGTAAAATCTATTTTTTTTATTAAATTTAAGGTGTTAATTTTAACTGTTAGATTAACTTTAAAGTAAAATTTAAAGAGATCTCAACCGCAAATAATAAAAATTATTTTGTTTATTTTTTAAGATTTAAATTATATTATATAAATTAATCATGCCGTTTATAAATTATAATTTAACTTAAAAAAATTATCATGCCTTTTAGTAGCTCACGATATCTCGTCTTTCACTAATTGGACACTTTAAATTGATTAATAATACATGTTCAAATAAAGAATAATTAATTATGGTAGAGTGCATTGAATTTGGTGCCGTTGAGTTGGAAATCACACTCCCTGAACGGACCACGGCCATCATCCTTTCTTTTACGGTCCACGATCATAATCCTACTCCAGCTACTCCCAACATTACAAGATCAAAGTAATATATATATATATGTCAATCTATATTATAAATCATAAAATCTAGCTATCAACTAGACTCTCTTAAGTTCTACACTAGTTAAATCACATAGATTCTAAAAGCCCACTTTATGAGTTCTATGCAAACCCAAAACCCATTATCTTATTTTTCAATCTCCTTACATACTTTGATGGTTGGAGGGGATATGTGCTACTTCATTGTGATTCTTATTACCCCTTAATGGATTCTCACCTTTTTTGTTTTTTCCTTAGGTTAGGGCACCGACCACAATTTAAGTACTAATGAATCTTTAGTTTAATGGTACTTCTTACTTTGTGAAGACTTTATCTTCTTGAGGTCAAAGGTTCAAGTCCCCTCCTTTTTGCCCTCTTCCTCCCCATCCCCCAAAAAAAAAAAAAATCAAAATTTAAGTTGGACTTTCCTTGCGGTTTTCATGGAGGTTGGTTAGATATTTTTTTTTTTGCTAGTACATTCTCTATAATTGAGTGATCACAAATATTCATCAATTTATCTGAATGATACGTAGTACTTCAAGTTCAAAAAGCAACCTCACTAACATGAAAGTAAATTTTTTTTTTTTACCATTTATTAATGACTATCTGTTACCATGTAATGGATACAATTTTCTTTTCATATTTTATCGATCCATAAACACCTAATAATTCACCAAAGTCTCACACAGAATTAGAACACACTTGGTCTTAGAACTACATTCATATATACATATCTTTCTAATAATTTTACTCATCAGCAGTTCAACGGAGGAAGATCAGAGGGTTTCTGGTACGACGAAGCCGTCTCGGATTTATCAAAAACCCGACTGCCGAAGACTAAGAAACCAGTAGTGTACCCGGCAATAGCTACGAGGAAGACACCAATGTCCAAGGACATGACGGAGAGCATCACCAAGTAAGCCAGCGTGATCCTAATCCCATACAACCCAGTCTGCAGAAGCCCAGCAATCACAGTACTGGTAGTGTCGGAGTTGATAAAGCGAGTGTGTGAGAGCCACTCAACGAGGAGAGAGAGAACGAATACCACAAACAAATCCAATTCGTATAGGTTTGAGCTTTCTGAATCTCTGCCCCATAAAATCGTCAAGAGTGTCATTTGGTCTGATGCTGCTGTTCGACTTGGTTCTCTCTCTCTCTCTCTCTCTCTCTGTGTTGAGAGAAGGAGATGAGTTTGGTGGCCATGATATATGAGGAGGAGATAGTACAAATTGAGTTCATCTGTGTACTACCAAATTTCTAGTGCGCTGCAAACAGCTAATGTGGTACTTGGTGTTGGTATAAAGTGAAAGAAACATTATTGGGATTTTAATAATATGACATTATATTTTAAATATAATGTTATATGGGGTTGGCTATTTTTAGGGTTAATATCACTTTATACCCCAAAAGATGTTTTAATTTTTAATTTGTATTCTTAAAAATAAAAAATCTCAATTTTTACCCTCAATGTTATGAATTGATAACAATGTAGACCTGACTCATATTGTCGTTTAGTTTTCTATCATCAATTAAAGCCCGTGAATAATAAGTGCTTCAAGCATGGGTTTATATGTAAATTTACAGACTGTGAGTGTCTCATGTGAATTACACATGATCTATTATTGTCACATAATATAACTGCGTAATGATAAACAAACAAGTTAGAAAGTGAACTTCACTTTTTGAGTAAGTGGAAAAGTGAACCTCACTTTTTGAGTATGTGGCGGTTACTATCTTACACAGAAGAGTAGTTATTCAAGGGAGTGAGATCCATTTTGCTTAATAGTTGAGTTATATTTGAGTAATTATATCACGTGACAATGTCGATGTAATGTAATACCATTATACCCAATATTTAGAGATGTACTATAATACTATACACTTTCAACAAATCCGATAATATATTTATAGAGTCAAGAAGTTAAAATGATATCAAAGTTAAAAGAATATCTTCTAAAGTGAAAAATTTTGGCCCATAAGGTGGATTGTATTAATCCAAATTCAACAAGATAAGACTTCTGACGCACGAGGCTTAAGTTTTGTTTGAATTATAATTATATATGTTGTCACAGGGGTTAAATTTCATTCAAATTTTTGTTTTGCGATGGAATTGAGATTCTACACTCAGTCTCAATTAAACTCACACAATTGCTCACATAAACAATACATCGAACCAAATATAGGCAAGAATCAAACACATAGAGGCACACTAGATTACAAGTTAAACTGATGATGCACAAATGTGTTTATGCAAAATTAATCAAATATGTAGTGGTGTATGTGATGGGTATACTCAACATAGTAAAAAACACAAATTAAGTGGTTCAGTCTGAATAACTTACTCCACAGAGAATGACTACGATATCGACTACGATATCCAAAGAATCTTATTACTCAATGTGTGTAGAATGTTGTGATTTGTATGATGTCCTCCATGTGTAAGCGGGACTTACAATTTATAGGTGAGTACAACTTCATAGCTTCTCATACAGAGCCTTGATTGAGGCGCCATTACGGGGAGCCCTAATTGAGGCGTTACCCTCGTAATGGGGAACAGGGTGAATCCGTGATGCCAGTGTGACAAGCGAGGTAGTTGAAGCTAGCGATGCACACCCCGATGACTGCGCTCCATGATTCTCTTCTTAAAATGGAGATATCCACGTGCGCTAGTGATAAGCTAGGTCTCCCAAGACCGTGGGCTTGGCTCTTGTTGGCCTGTATCTCTGATTTGGGCCGGGTCCGTATCTCTGATTTGGGCCAAGCCTGCAACTGCGATCTGAGCTTGTTCTGAACTAGGCCCTTCATAAACGACCCAAAATTTTTCTTCTCAATAAGCTTAAAATATTTTCGGCTAAAGAGTCTGCTTACAAAAATGTGCCCAAAATTTCTTCGATTACTGTAGATCCCATCATGTGTATATAAAGCTATCCATGATGGTTACAAACTCAACCGCCTAGGCAATGCTGGCACCAACTAGCTTTGGCTAGTTCAGCCATGCAGTTGACATCCCAAACTGCTTGGATTGTAGGCACGAATCAGATTCGCGCTCAAGGATTGTGGGAAGTTCTGCCACTTCCCCACAATCTTCTGAACGTGGTTAGGTGGTTCTGCCAATCTCCCACAATGTGTTGATCATGGCTGAAGCAGTTGTAACCGCTGATTGCCTTGCCCAAACTCATGGCAAATATTATTGGGGTTGTGCCTTACTTTGACGTGTCAAGGTTAGGGGGCATAAGGGTTGCCGACCTGACAACCCTTTGCGGAGCAACCCCTACTCCCTACCTTATAATAACATTAGGAGACAATTCCCTAATGAAAGCAACATACATCATCTGACGAAAGAGTCACAATGACGAGAGCTTGAGGCATAGTCAATGCATACCACCTAAATCTTTTGTCGAACACTTTTGATACCAAATCAAATACGCGACCAAGTCCTTAAGAAACCATCTTTGCACAAAAAAGGGTGCTTAGGCAAGCACACCCCTACCTTGACTAAGGCATGAGACACTCTTAAGCGAGGCACTCGTATGCCAACCATTTAAGGGGGTAATATGTGCCTAGTTTAAAACAGACAATATTGTATAACAATAAAGTCCAGTCATAACAATTAATGTACAAATCAAAAATTTATATGCATAAAAAAAAGTAATAGCAATTATTCGCAGAACTTAAAAAAAGAAATCTGAAACAGGTTGAAAGACCGCTGGCCACCGTAGGGGGCAGCAGGTGGATTCCAAGTGGTTTCACAGGGACTAATTTATTTTTAGTGCTCGAAACAGACAAACAATTGAAGCTGCTGATGCCTACCAAACCAATGCGATTGTGGTGTTGAGCGGCTACCACTTTTATTGTACTACAAAACATAGTTGTGTTAGTACTACCAGCACATACTATGAGTGGATCCAAATGGCATTCACTCCTTTCAAAAGAAAAAATATCACATGATCAAATTCTGTCTACATCTAAAGAAGACTATTTCAACAATATATTCTGAGAATTACAAGAGAAATATAAGAATAGAATATTATATATGTGTTCTAAAATGCTCGAATACCTCGGTATAAAACCTAATTCACGACCCTTGTCAATAAAATTTGCATATGCAGACATCAATTGAGAGTCCCACTATTTATTATGTTAAGATCTAATTTTGAGTTCGAGTTCAATGAAATTTGAGTAATTGTAATCTCACCCGAGTTATGAATTATTTGAAAGTTTAAGTTAATTCACATAACAAAAATTATATGGAAAATGCAATTTGGAGACCTAATTCAATACAACTATTGGATTGAAAATGAGCTTCATCTAACCTTGAAACTTACAACTAATCCAATAGCTACATTACATTTAAAATATAAAATATTTTATCTAATACCTATAAAATACATATTAAATTATAGATTTATTTTCAAATTCAATTACATTCAAATATTTGAGATTGAATTCTATTGGATTCGGGGAAAATACTATTTAGACCTGATTTGAGAACTTAATCTGAAGATCTAATTCAATGCAACAATAGAATTAAAAATGAATTTCATATAACATTAAAATTTACAACTAATCCAACAATTACATTGAATTACGTCTCTAATTAAATTTACGAATTAAGTCTATATAACATTGTTCTGAATTCCTTGGTCTTAACCGTAACTTCTATCTCCATTAGGCTGTGTTGAAAGCTATTCAACTATCCGTGTGATTGGAATGTGAGCAAAACTATAGTAATACTTTCGTTGAGGGCTGTATGCAAGCCTGTCAATGAATGGGATTTCATCCCATATAATCTGAAATAATATTTTTTTAGTGAAAATTAGAATCAAGGATAATATGATAATTTATTTCCCGAATAAAGATATATACAAACTTATTGGGTTATTCAGGACATATGATGTGTAATATTTGATAAGTAGGTCTAATAGTCTGTTTTTTATTATTATTATTTCTTATTCTACCCTCATGCAATCCGTTGCCCAAGGCTTCTGATCATTACCATGCACCACCTGTTCCTACACTTGCACCATTGGGAGAGAGAGAGAGAGAGAGAGGGTTTTGGGTCTTCTCGATTGAATTATCGCTGGAAACAAATTACTTTAAGTGGGGCTTGTTCAAGTGTTTTTGCATCGTTACTAATGGGAGTCCAAAAGGTTCTCATAAGTGGCTCGCTTTTTCTTGCCAACTTAGATATCTATTGAATTGAAGATGCAATTCTCAGCAACTCCCAGAACTATGTTCTTGAAGATGCAATTTCCAACACTCCTTGAACAGAAAATTGGATTTCGGGGTTTCTTTTGGAAGGCTGCTGGAATAGATAACTATTGATTTGTGAGGCTCTAACATTATTTGGATGTAAGAGGATTCTAAATTTTGTGCCTTGTAGGTGTGCAATCTTGTTATACCTAAGTGTTATTTTTGACAATTTCATGTACGATCTCTCTGTGAATTTGCTATTAAATCATCAGAGGTCGTCATGTGGATTGTTTTGCACTGTAATGGATAATAAATGTCCATGACATTTTTCAATTTATATATTATGCCCAAATGGTGTTTGATGAAATAAATGAGCTAAGAATTTTATTATTTTTTGTGCAAAAATGTTTTAGATCTCCACTTTTACCTTTGTTGTTTTGATATATTGATCTTGAATTTGTTCAGATATGAATGTAAAAATTATGTGTGTTTTTTTTTAAACTTATTAACCTTTTTTTATTAGTGGTTGTTACTATAATCATGCAGCTATCTAATTTATATTACTATCTAGTTCCGCCGAATTTTAAAAATAATTGCAGTTGTTACTGTAATAGTGTGACTTTCTAGTTTCATAGAATTTTAACAATGACTGTAACTGTTACTGTTTTCGTGTTACTATTATTGTGTTCGTGTTGCTGTCTAGTACACCATCACTTTATGTTCTAACCTTGTTATCTTCTATAGCAATTCCATTACCAGTCATCGCCCCTTATACTCCACCCACACGGGCATTGTTATTACTGTGATCGTATTACTATAACAATAATTATTACTGTCTATTTTGCAATATAACTATTTATGTTATTAAGGGTAAATTAATTTTTATGCCTTTAATTATCCTTTAAGCCTCAAAAATAGCGCACCTATCCTTTTTGTCCCAAAAGTCTACAACTGTAGACTGACCTCCAAAAAATCCAATTTTTTTATCCCTAATTCAAATACAAATTTGAATCTATTATTACTATAGCTTACCAAAAATTTAAAATTTGAATATACAGTTATCTAATTCGATTGTGATTCTATTTGAATTATTTTTGAATTTATCCAGCTAGAGGGTAAATTGATTCATATTTTTTAATTAAAATTTTTATTTTCACAAGTTTGAATACAAACTAACCCATGGAGTATTCAAGACAATTCTAACAAGAGTTTTTCAATGGATTCGGATCAACATCATCGCAAACCAAAGTCGTGGACGTCAAGCTTCATTGTCTGTCTAGTCGACCCATTCTATAGAGACCATTGGGACCCATACCAAACGGGAAGTATCCTCCCGATCTTTTTACAGTTTTACCCTTTTTTTCTCAATATATTAAAATTTTAAACTTTACTTTTTTCTTCATCATTATATCTCAACTAATTTTATTAGAGAATAAATCTGCATTAAACCATCCACTAATCCAATATAAGTATCTATTGTTGCTCTACGGTACCAATAGTTGCTCAAGAGTCGTAAATATTTAATTTGATTAAAAAATAAATAAATTATTATATATAAATAAATACATTTTTTTACTCATGTTAGCAATTTAATTATATTAAAAGTAGAAATACGATAGTAAAAGATATTTTTTCATAATGTTACTAACACCCATAATTAAGTGTATAAGACCATCTCTAATGAAAATTCAAATTCTACGTGAACTCAAGTAAAAATAAAAATAAAAAACTTGATTTAGTATAGACCTCTGCAGTAGAGAAATTCAAATTTAAAGGAAGAAAAATTCAAGTTTAAATGAAAACAAATATAAATTTAAAAGATGATAAAATATGACCATTAAATTTTTAAAGAATGGTAAAATCTGACAATTAAAAATTTTGGAATGAATTTGAAAAGAGTAAAAAAAAAAAATGAATCTCCCACATTTTTGATATGGGTGTAAATCTAGTATTATAGAAAGCTTCTAAGAGGTTTTTTTTATTCAAATTTAAATTTAAATTCATAAAAAGATAAGAATTGAAAATATTCTAATAATAATAAACATGTTTAAACTTGACAAGCTCTATCCTCAATATGACGTCAGCACGAGCTCAACACCTTGGGCAACAACCTAATCAAAGCCCTTAACAGAGGGGTGAATCATTATTTATTGTGAGCGATACTATTTAATTGTTACGGTCGTTCAATGTAGAGATAAATAATTAGACGTCAATTACTCTATCTTAGAGATCCGTCCATATTTTTCTAAGTGGCCCCAACTATGATTAAACCCCGTCAACCAAATAGATTTGAATCAAATTTTTAATGATCTAAATTTAAACCTTATTTAAAAAAAAAAAAAAACTTTATTTTTATAGTCCATAAACGAATTATTTAAGTCTGAATGTCCAATCTAACTGGTTTAATTAAAATTAATTTTAATAAATCACACTTACATTTTAACACAGTTTTATCAAATGATGACTCATTACATAATTTGTGTAATCCATTATGATAGAACCGATTCAGATTATAATTTGTTCGGATTAAATGGACATACCTATCTATAACACTCCGCCAGTAAAGAATCCCACGTTACAGGCCTTGGGCCGTTGCCGAAAGCATTTTGGGGAAAAACCTTGTTCTTGACGGGGCCTGTCCAGAAAAAGAACAAACATGCAAACACATCTTTGTATTAACTGTCTGTCTGTCTGTCTTCTATAACTTAGGATAATTTGAACCGCAATAAAAAGGCATAACACCTTGAAAAAAAAACACTCTTTTTTCTTGTTTGTATTACCAGACAGTGAATGATGCTTTCTACGGTTGTGTTATATGTACCTTGTGAACACCAAAGGAAATGGCTCAAGCCAGGCAACCATTCTTGATATTAGCCAAAGGATCGGAGAACCTTTGTTGTTGAGAGAGAGATGGAAAATAGAAGAACACACGGACTTCGAGTGGTGTTAGTTCCACCTCCATTCCAGGGGCACATAACTCCAATGCTTCAGCTAGGTTCAATCCTACACTCCAGGGGCTTCTCCATCACGATCGCACACACCGAATTCAACCCTCCTTGCTCTTGTAATCATCCTGAATTCTTCTTCCTACCCCTTGCGGACAACTTATCAGGCTATGATACATCCTTCTGGAATCTATTAGAGGTCATCTCAGTGATTAACGTCAACTGCAAAGCACCACTTCAACAATACTTGGTTCAAATGATGGAAAAACTGGAGCCACACGATAAGGTCTGCTGCATCATCTACGATACAATCATGCACTTTACAGATGCCGTGGCTAATCATCTGAACCTTCCAAGTATTATCTTACGCACTACCAGTGCTTCCAATGTTCTAGCTTGGGATGCCATTCCTCGGCTTCAAGAAGGAGGTTACATTTCCTTGCAAGGTATATGGCTACTAGAATGGCTTAAAAGATATATTTCAAGAACTATAAAAGAAGAAATAGCATTTTTTGAGAGGGAAAGAGTAGATGTGAAAATCCCATGGTAGATTGGAAAACACAGAATCCAAAATTTTAGTGACAACTATTCATAGCTAAGAAAATCAAGGGAAGAAATGCTACAAACATTTCTCGTGAATAATCATCATAAGATAAACTAATTCAAGACACAGGAATCATTTGTTGCGTTATGAGAGATGTCAATTGAGAACAAAATGTCAGATAATGTTGAAGTGAACTTTTTACAAACAGTACTAATCATCTGGATAAAATGAACTAGATAAAGCTTAACAAATTAAATTATGAGTAGAAATCCTGCGGAAGAACTTCAAACCATAGCCAGAACCTAAGCTAGTGAGTAGCCTTTACAAGAAGACTAGAATAGCATCGACATATGCTTCCCAAGAATCATGCTGGTCCCATCAAATTGTTCTCTTTCGTTATCTTTTTTATGTCAAAATAAAATGAGTTACTCAGTGAATATGCATATCCTATTAGAGCAGTGCTCTGCTAGAGATCCTTCTCCTGGGACTTATCATTTGGTAAGTGATGTTTACTATATAGACTGTACTACATAGCATAGTCGATAGTCTATTATCAACTCCCCGCATAGTTTGCTCAGGAAATTACACCAAAATATATTGACTATCCATAGAACTTGGTATAATTTTGTAGAGCTAATGATCACAGAGACTCAATAAAACGGTTTTTTTAGCATACAATGCATGTTTGTACCACATATGAATCTGGTTATTGTTCTGATGCAGACAAAGCATGCCTTTATCAGGTACATAGTAGCTTTAGGCATTGAATTGCAAAAGACTATCAAGCTCTCCCAGTGGAGTTTAAGGAAGACAAAACAGTACTAAGTTGTTTATTTTATACTATTATCTTAAGAAGTTGGAAAGACTACTCTGTTCATTATACCTAAATCCAATCACAATTAACATTATTTATATGATTACAGAGTCTCTGGCTAATGAACTAGTACCTGAGCTTTATCCCCTCAGGTTCAAGGATCTACCCTATCAAAAACCCTCAAAAGTTGTACTACAGTTCACTGCAGACTTAAACAAGATAAGATCTTCAGCAGCCATTGTGTGGAACACCATGGACTTCCTTGAGCATTCATCACTGTCACAGCTACAACAACAATACCAAATTCCAAACTTCTCTATAGGCCCTATGCACAAAACAGCTCCAATTTCGACCACTAGTCTACTAAAGGAGGACAACAGTTGCCTTGCATGGCTTGACAAGCAAGCTCCTAACACAGTTATATATATGAGCCTGGGAAGCTTGGCAATGGTGGACAAGAAAGAGCTAGCTGAGATGGCTTGGGGACTGGCCAACAGTGATCAACCATTCTTGTGGGTTGTGCGGCCTGGATTAGTTGATGGCTCAGAAGCCTCAAATCAATTTCTTGAGCTCTTTCAAGGTTTTCAAGAAAGAATCAGAGGAAGAGGTCTGGTTGTAAAATGGGCACCTCAAAAGGAGGTGCTGGCACATAGTGCAGTGGGAGGGTTCCTGAGCCACTGCGGTTGGAATTCCACCTTGGAAAGTATATGTGAAGGGGTTCCAATGATATGCAGGCCATGTTTCTCAGATCAAATGGTTAATGCTAGGTACCTCATTCATGTATGGAAGGTAGGCCTTGAAATGGATCCTGTTCTGGAGAGAGGAGGAATTCAAAGAGCTATAAGAAGCCTCATGGTGGAGAAAGAAGGGGAAGAAATGCGGCAGCGAGCAATTGATATGGGGCAAAAAATCAAACGTTGTGTGCAGAAAGGTGGTTCTTCATACAATTCTTTGAACGACTTGGAAGAGTTCATCTTGTCATGGTCATCCTGACTGCCAAACGACATGGCCATGTTGATCGAGTGTTGAAGCGACAGAATAAAACAACCCTGTGAAATCTACTCATTCAATAAGTTAAATGTCTAGACCCTCTCCATGACTTATGATATGATAAAGCAAGAGTATTCCATGTCCAATGTCAACTAAAGGAAGGTCGATACTACCGTGTACTTTTTTTTTCTGAACAGGTATACACACACAAACATTGTTGATGCAAAAGATCGATCAATCACAACACAAAATAAACACAAAAAATCATCCAAAAAATTACTAACCGAATGCAAAGACCTTACTCGTGAACTATCTCGAATTTCTCTTCATCTAAGAACTGAAGTAGAAACACAAGCTCATAGTTGGGCAAAGAAATCCGTTCCATCGAACCTCCAAAACCTCAAAGCTCCGCCGAAATCCAGTAATTGATGACACTTCAAAAAGTAACATAACCAGAGCAAATTAGGGTTTTGAAAACCAAATTCATCTCATAATCAAATCAAAACAAATAATTCAAACACAAATATGTAATTGAGTAATGGTTTCTACCTTCGATAGACTTAAGTAGAGAGAACCCCACTTTTTGAATGTGGTATTTACTATCTTACATGAAAATGTGATTATTCGAATGAGCTAGTGAGATTTATTTTGCTTAATTGTTGAGTTATCATTGGATGGTTACACTATGTGATAATGCTGATGTGGTGTAAATGTTACACCTCATATTTACATAGACATATTTTAATACTATACGCCTTCAACAAAGCCGATAATATAATTATAGAGTTAAGATATGAAAATGATATAGTAGTTAAAACTTAAAAGAATAACTTCTAAGTGAAAAAATTTTGGCCTAAATATTGGGTGTAACGGTTACACCATGTGACAATGATGTCTAATATTTTCTCCCATAAGTGAGGTGCTTGTATTAATCTAGATTCAACAAGATAAGACTACTGACACACGAGGCTCAAGCTGTGTTTGCATTCATAGTTTGAACCATATATGTGTCAAGTTTAAAACAGACAATATTGTATGACAATAAAGTCGGGTCGTGACAATTAATGTACAAGTCACAAATTTGTCAAAAAAAAAAAAAAGAAAGAAAAAGTAATAGGGACTATTTGCAGAACTTTTAAAAAAAAAATCTGAAAAATTAGTGAAAGACCACCGGCCGGCGGCCGCTAAAGGGGCAGCATGGGTTTCCAAGTGGTTTTACAGGAACCAATTTATTTTTAGTGCTTGAAACAGACAAAAATAATTGAAGTTGATGCCTACCAAACCAATGCAATTGCAGCGTTGAGCGGCTAGCACTTTTAAAATGTAGTAGTGTTACTACTACAAGCACAAAATATGAGTTGATACCAATGACATTCACTCTTTTCAAAAGAAAATGTAACATGATCTAATTCTGTCAACATATAAAGAAGACTATTTCAACAATATATTATGAGAATTACAAGAGAAATATAAGAATAGAATACTATATATGTCTCTAAAATGCTCGAATACCTCGGTGTAAAACCTAATTCACGACCCTTCTCAATAAAATTGCATATTCAAACATTAATTGAAAGGTCCCAATTTTAAATTTTAATGCCACTATTTATATTAAGATCCAATTTTGAGTTGGAGTTCAATGAAATTTGAGTAATTGTAATCTAACCAGAGTTATGAATTATTTGAAAGTTGAAAGTTAATTCGTATAAAAAAATTAGATTTTTGAACAAAAAATTATATTGCATATAAAATCTATACAATAAAGTAGCTAGAATTTGTTTGTCTTTAGCTTTTCGCGGTTGAGATTGTTTTAATATTATTGATCCAATGGCCAAAACTACTCCAAAATATTTTCTTATCCAACAATTTCAAAAGACCTCTAATTCTAGGACTCTTCGAGACTTATCTTAACCTCACATACGTCTCTCAACCTCCTCTCATACAGCTGCGTCTCACAATGTCTCTCTCATAACTTCTCTCTCTACCAACGCTGTCAGCCTTCGACATCATCACCGCCACTGCCAGCCATCGTCACCGTCACCGCCACCAATATCAAGTTTTGCTCGCTTTTTTCTATATTTATGTTTCTCTCCTTCTTTGATTGTCTTCCTCTTCCTCCCAGCCCCTGTGTACCATTGTCACATTGGTTGTGAGTGTACCACGACAATTTTGTTTCCCTGACTTTAATTGTATTGTATTCAATTGTATCTTGAGTCCCTGTTATGAAAGTGGACCTTTGCATGATAATAAGGTGGGTATGTGATGTCCATTAGACTAAGCCCCTTTTTACTTCATTACCATTGAAATTATTGTTGTAATTTTGTTTTTACTTTCATTTAGTTGGTTTTTATAACTGCTCTTTTTTTTATTGTGTTTTTAATTTGCTAGCCTACATTGTTAATCATGGGTTTATGTACTAATGTCATATGGATGATCGTATTATTTGGCATTGAAGAAATGAATGCAATCCTACTAATTGTTTGATACTCTATGATGAATATAATCCTATTAACAAACTTTTGTTCTTGACAAAAGGATTCTTTCTTTAATTTGACTTCATTTCATTTTTTCATATTAAAAGTTTTGTGTTGTGGTCACCACTTGCAGCACATGTAGCTACGATACATAAGTAGGTTATTTGTTATTAGGAACATGTTATTACCTTTAACTGTCTAATTTGTTGCACTCAGGTTGACGTCCTTTATTATTTTTTGTTATTCTTATGTTAAATATATTTCAACCTAAAACATAGTTCTACTTCTTTCTTTTGCAATTTAATTGTGTTTAATTATAAGTTAAGCTTATTGATTTATCTTCTAATGAGAGATATTTAGTTATATACGACTCTAAGTCATGATTATAGACAAGTAATTCTTCATATATTTTTACCAAGTTCATCCTTTTAATTTAATTTGCTTGGCTCAAGGTAAGATTGAACTCTTTTATTGTTTCTCATTACCTGTGCTTGAGGTAAATGTGTACCATTGTCACATTGGTTGTGAGTGTACCACGACAATTTTGTTTCCCTGACTTTAATTGTATTGTATTCAATTGTATCTTGAGTCCCTGTTATGAAAGTGGACCTTTGCATGATAATAAGGTGGGTATGTGATGTCCATTAGACTAAGCCCCTTTTTGCTTCATTACCATTGAAATTATTGTTGTAATTTTTTTTTTACTTTCATTTAGTTGGTTTTTATAACTGCTCTTTTTTTTATTGTGTTTTTAATTTGCTAGCCTACATTGTTAATCATGGGTTTATGTACTAATGTCATATGGATGATCGTATTATTTGGCATTGAAGAAATGAATGCAATCCTACTGATTGTTTGGTACTCTATGATGAATATAATCCTATTAACAAACTTTTGTTCTTGACAAAAAGATTCTTTCTTTAATTTGACTTCATTTCATTTTTTCATATTAAAAGTTCTGTGTTGTGGTCACCACTTGCAGCACATGTAGCTACGATACATAAGTAGGTTATTTGTTATTAGGAACATGTTATTACCTTTAACTGTCTAATTTGTTGCACTCAGGTTGACGTCCTTTATTACTTTTTGTTATTCTTATGTTAAATATATTTCAACCTAAAACATAGTTCTACTTCTTTCTTTTGCAATTTAATTGTGTTTAATTATAAGTTAAGCTTATTGATTTATCTTCTAATGAGAGATATTTAGTTATATACGACTCTAAGTCATGATTATAGACAAGTAATTCTTCATATATTTTTACCAAGTTCATCCTTTTAATTTAATTTGCTTGGCTCAAGGTAAGATTGAACTCTTTTATTGTTTCTCATTACCAGTGCTTGAGGTAAATGGGACTTTGAACTTTTTGAGTTTGGAGATTTGAACATTGTTTCAAAGATATATTTAGTTTATTTCAATTCCTATTAATAGACATTTTTATGATACCATTTAGTACGTATCAATATTAGGAATTTTTGGGCTTCAAGCTCTGCTTGAACTTAATTTTAATAGAGTAAAATAATATACTCTCAAAGATCTCCAAAGAGGGGCAGGAGGTTTTTGTTTGGGTGATTGATATCCTAGCAATGATAGTTAGTAATAATTGAATTGCTTTGGATATTTTGTTTTTACTTTGATCTTTTAGACTGCTGATGGTGGTGATGGTAGTTAGCAATTTCATGGTGGTGTTTTGTACCCCCTGCTGGCTGTCATGTTTTATGATGAGAAGATTTAGTTTTTTTGGGTTTATTAATTATGATTTCTCTCTCTCAAACTCCATTTTATATATTTTGAATGAAGGTTCCACATTGCAGTAGTATTGCTATATATTGTCACCGAGCATCAGTGGATCCTTTCATTATTATTATACTAGATATTGTCTAAGCATGGTTGTGTGCTATTAGCTAAGTACAATATGTTAGTAGTATAGGTATTGGTGAATATATTGTTGGAGTTGGAGATATAATTGATTATGAATATTGAAATTTTGACCCTTAAACTCTCAAATAAATTTTACACATGGATTATTTAAGATATAATTGATTATGAATGGTGAACATGTTTTTTTCCGCAGATGTTGATTCATGCATGACTGTAGCGTGATTGTCTTCAAATAAAGTTTGATTATACATGTTTTGTATACAAGTTGATATTATTCAAATGCCCTATTTTTAAAAGATATTTTGTCAACAAATTTTTAAAATATTAGTGAGTCATATATATATTGTTGATCATCATAAATGAGTTATACATCACCTTTGCACATGGACAAATATTTGTAATTTTTTAACAAGTTACATAGTGCCTTCAGACACGAGCAATTACTAGTATAAAATATTTCACCTAATACTCATAAAATACATATTAAATTATAGATTTAGTTTCAGATTCAATTACAATCAAATTGAATTTCATAAATAACTTATACCTCCATTCGGACATGTTAAAAGTTATTTTTTTCTTTTTTTGTTCAATCGGCAATGTGTGCCAAACTTAACAAGAACCATAGTAAAACATTTGTTGAGGGTTGTATGCAAGTCTGTTAATGGATGGGATTTCATCCAAAACAATCAAAAATAATTATTTTTTATCGTTAATTCAAATTTAGATTTGAATCTATTATACTATAGCTTACCAAAAAAATTAAATTTTGGATATATTATTATCTAATCCGGTTGTGATTCTATTTGAATTATTTTTGTAATTATACAGCTAGAAGGTAAATTGGTAGAATATTTGTTGAAGTTGACTTGAAATTCAGTATTTCACTAATGTTCAGCTAAATTAAATTAATTAAATCAGATCATTTTTTTAACTAAAATTTTGATTTTCACAAAATTTGAATATAAACTAACCCATGGAATCTTTGAGACAAATTCAAACAAGAGTTTTTCAATCATATTCAGATTCGGATCAATTGAAATCTAAGCGAAGAGAGACTTACTATCTGTCTTAGTGAAGCAAACTACAGTCCAAACCAAAGTCATGGATGTCATCATCATCTTCAGTCTAGTCAACCCATTCTATAGAGATCATTGGAATCCATTCCGGGACCCGTACCAAACAAACTCTGATTATAATTCAAAAATGCACAAATTAATTGAAAAGATAAACCCTGAGAACGTTGAGGTTCAAGAAAGAAGAATCCTCTGAATCCTTTTGCAGTCTTACCTTTTTTGTTTTCCTCAGTTTATTAAATTTTTTCTTTTTTCTTCGTCGGTATGTCCGAACTAATTTCATTAGAGAATATAAAGTATCTATTGTTGCTCTGCAGTACCCAAAGTTGCTCAAGAGTTGTAAATTTTTAATTTGATTAAAAATTAATAAAGTATTATACAATAATCAAAAAAATTTTTTTACTCATGTTAGCATTTAATCTATATATATCTATACTACTAATAAAAGTACCTTAATATGAAAAATTTTTGATTCACTATTTTGCTCTTATAAAAAACTATAAAGACAAGCATGTCCTTTTGTATTTAAATATACAAATTATCATTATATCCCTTTGTATTTAAATAATAAATCAATCTCTAACATATCATGTAAATCTTTCTATCTTAGAAAAACTTTTGAATGGTCATGTTATGATTAACATGATATATAAAACATTATTATGTTTTTCCAAAACGACAATATTAATACACGTTAACAACTCTATTGATATAACATCATCTCTAATGCCCAAAAATAAATATATTTATTTTATCTCTTCATTCACAACTAAAATAATTTAGTAAAAAATTATTGATGCCCAAAATAAAAATAAGAAAGAAAAAAAGAAAAAAAATCGAGAAAATAAAAATCTATAATCTTTACTACTTGATAACTCGAATGAAAGAATCACAGCAAATAAGTCTACTGAATGTTTATAGTTATGAAGAAAATACACATAATTTAAGTATGATAAATATGAAATAATATCTAATGTAGATGCATAATTATTTTTTTTTATGTATTTTATCTAATATTTCAACAAAAATTTTCACGTGCAATGCACATCGTACATTGCTAGTTATATTAAAAGTAGAGATACTAGAGTAAAAAAAAAATATTTTTTAGTAATGTTGCTAGCACTCATAATTAAGTGCATAATAATCATCATCTTAGACTTAACAAGCTCAATCCTTAATATGACCTCAACACAAACTCAGCACCTTAGGCAATGACCGAATCAAAGCCTTTAAAAGAGGGGGTAATCATTATTTGTTACGAGCAATTTTACTTATATCTAATTTTTTAATATAATTATTTATAACTATTGAATTGACAATGAATCTAAGTCTCAATAATTATTCAGAAACACAATCAATCAATTCAATTAAATCAATATAGCATTATTGATTTGTTACAGCCGCTCAATGTACAGCCAAATACCGCGACAGATAAAGAATTAGATGTCAATGACTCAATCCTAGAGATCCGGCGATAGTTTTTCCCCATGGCCCCACCTCTGATTAAAGCTCGTCAACGAAATAGACATGAATCAAATTTTTAATGTTCTAAATTTAAACCCTATTTAAAAAATAAATCAGACTTTATTTTTATCTAACTAATTTAATTAAAATTAATTTAAACAAATCCCACTTACATTTTAACACAATTTTTATCAAATGATCACTCATTACAAAATACGTTTAATCCATTATAATCACATGGAATGTTAATAAATCAAAATCCGAAGAGTATGATAGAACCAATTCATATTGAAATTTGTTCAGATTAAAATTCAATCCATGGACATACCTATCTATAAAACTCCTCTAGTAAAGAATCCCACATGTTAAATGGTTGCCATGCCTTGGGCCTGTCTAAGGCACAAGCCGAAGGCATTTTGGGGGAAAACCTTGTTCTTGATGGGAACTGTCAAACAAAAATAAGAAAAAACAAACACACCGTGTATCAAGTGTTTGTCTTATATAACTTATGATAATCATTAATCCAAACCGCATAATAATCACATGTCTAACACCTAAAAAAAACACTCTTTTTTTCTTGTTTGTATTACTAGACAGTGAATGACGACTTTAACGGTTCTGTTATATGTACCTTGTGAACACCAAAGGAAATGTCTTAAGCCAGGCAACTGTTCTTGTTATTAGCCCAAGGATCTTTTTTTATGTCAAAATAAAATGAGTTCTCGGTGAATATGCAAATCCTATTAAAGCAGTGCTCTGCTAGAGATCCGTCTCCTGGGACTTATCATTTGGTAAGTGATGTCTACTATATAGACTGCACTACATAGCATAGTCGACAATCTATTATCAGTTCTCCGCATAGTTTGCTCACAAAATTACACCAAAATAAATTGACTATCCATAGAACTTGGTAGAATTTTGCAGAGCTAACAATTGCAGACTCAATAAAACGGTTTTTTTAGAATACAATGCATGTTTATACCATATAGATGAATCTGGTTATTGTTCTGATGCATACAAAGAATGACTTTATTAAGTACATATTAGCTTTAGACATTATATTGCAAATCAAGCTCCTTAAATGAGACTATCAAGCTCTCCCTGTGGGGTTTAAGGAAGACAAAACACTACTACGTTGTTTATTTTATCCTATTACCTTGAGAAGTTGGAAAGACTACTATGTTCATCATACCTAAATCCAATCACAATTAACATTATTTAGTATATGATTACAGAGTCTCTGGCGAATAACCTAGTACCCGAGCTTTATCTCATCAGGTTCAAGGATCTACCCTTTACAAGACCCTCAGAAGTTGTACAACTGTTTATTGCAGACATAAACAACATAAGATCTTCAGCAGCCATTGTGTGGAACACCATGGACTTCCTTGAGCATTCATCACTGTCACAGCTACAACAACAATACCAAATTCCAAACTTCTTCATAGGCCCTATGCACAAAATAGCTCCAATTTCGACCACTAGTGTACTAAAGGAGGACAACAGCTGCCTTGCATGGCTCGACAAACAAGATCCTAACGCAGTTATATATGTGAGCCTGGGAAGCTTGGAAATGGTGAACGAGAAAGAGCTAGCTAAGATGACTCGGGACTGGACAACACTGATCAACCATTCTTGTGGGTTGCGCGGCCCCAGATTAGTTGATGGCTCAAAAGTCTCCGATCAATGTCTTGAGCTCTTTCAACGTTTTAAAGAAAGAATCATAGGAAGAGGTCTGATTGTAAAATGGGCACCTCAAAAGGAGGTTCTGACACATAGTGCAGCGGGAGGATTTCTGAGCCACTGCGGTTGGAATTCCACCTTGGAAAGTACATGTGAAGGGGTTCCAATGATATGCAGACCAAAAGGTGAATGCTAGGCACCTCATTCATGTATGGAGGGTAGGCCTTGAAATAGATCCTGTTCTGGAGAGAGAAGGAATTCAAAGAGCTATAAGAAGCCTCATGGTGGAGAAAGAAGGGGAAGAAATGCGGCAGAGAGCAATTGATATGGGGCAAAAAATCAACGGTTGTGTGCAGAAAGGGGGTCCTTCCTACAATTCTTTGAACGACTTGGAAGAGTTCATCTGACTGCCAAAACGACATGGCCATGTTGATTGAGTGTTGAAGCGACATGATAAAACAACCCAGTGAAATCTACTCATTCTATAAGTTGAAGGAAAATGTCTAGACCCTCTCTATGTCCTATGATATTATAAAGCAAGTGTATTCCATGTCCAATGTCAACTAAGGGAAGGTAGATACTACCGCGTACTTTTTGTTTCTGAACAGGTATGTACACACACACACACACACATTGTTGATGCAAAAGATCGATCAATCACAACACAAAATAAACACCAAAAATCATCCAAAAAATTACTAAACAAATTCAAAGACCTTACTCGTGAACTATCTCGAATTTCTCTTCGTCTGAGAACTGAAGTAGAAATATTGACCAAAAAAAAAAAAGAGAACTGAAGTAGAAACACAAGCTCACTGTTAGGCGAAGAAATCCGTTTCATCGAACCTCCAAAACCTCACAGCTCCGCCGAAATCCAGTAATTGGTGACACTTCAAAAATTAACATATATGGAGCAAATTAGGGTTTTGAAAACCAAATTCATCTCATAATCAAATCAAACCAAATAATTCACACACAAATATGTAACTGAGGAATGGTTTCCACCTTCGATACACTTAAATAGAGAGAAAAAGCATTCATATCGGAATTTGTAGAAGACGAGGACGACGACGGCAACGATTAAGGTAGTTCGTGGAGCCGCGCCAATTGGTGTCAGAGATTAACAGGAGAAGGGAGGGGTTTTTTTCCTCTGGCAGTTAGAGTGTGTGTGTGTGTGAGAGAGAGAGAGAGAGAGAGGTGTTCAACCGACCGACTGAAAACCTACCAAACCACCTCGTTTTTGTATATAATTATTTATACATTACTTGACTTTATCAAATTAGATTACATTATTAAATTTTAATTATATCGAGAGTACAATGCGAGAATTATAATATTTTTTTAAAATATAACTTAAAAATTTTCATTTAAAGTGTCACTAGTGGGACTCCGTGCAAAGCACGACTATGTATTCGTCAACTCAACATTTATGAAAATAAAAAGTAATCATTTATCAGCAAGGTGAAAATTTTCATATATTTTTATTCATCTAATGTTAAAATTCAATTACAAATGACAACATAAAATGTCTCTAAATATAAATGTATTTAAATCAAATTGACCCAACTATATAACATTCATAAAAAATATATGTATATATCTACTACAACACTTCACTAAAATTATCGATGTTGCCTTTATTCTCAAAATAAATACCTTCATATTTAAAAAAATTGGATGATTTTTGCTACAATATCCAAATAAATGCGTAATATTTTATTGCAAGAAATGTTGTTAAAAAATTCAAATAAATGTAATCCTAATTAGAGATAAATTTAGTTCAAATAAATTGCATGAAAAATATGTATGGACCAATAGTAATGCCACATATTAGATTTTAAGAAAGTTAAATAATACAAAATTCAAGAAAATAGGATTAAGGTTTTGGAGACGTCTCCTCGTTTGTAGGCATATTCAAATAGTATATAGAGATTCGAGCACAAAAAAAAATTAAAGAGTAGATCAAAATTGGATTTTTTAATATTTTGTAAAGCAAAAAAAAAAAAAATTACATTAAATTATCTAGAATTTTAAAAGACGTTGATTCGAGATGGAGGATGAGAAACCAGAGTGGGGTGTGGGCTAAGGTAAGGATGTTGTTCCCGGCACAACGTTGTACACGAGGAGCGTCTGTGCACCACCCCTAGTCTCATTTATTCATCTCATCTAGTCAAGATGATATTTTTATAACTGGTCCACATTAATAAACAAGTTGATCCTTTTGCAGACACTACGAATTTAAAACAGCATTCTATCATGATCCAAGGAAACAGACCATGCAGAACCTTGCTCATGAAGAGATGGATCCAGCAGAAAAACTTAGGTGTTATCTGTCTTCTTCCCCCACACCCAGTTACATCATTTCAGATGTCAGCAAAAAACTTCACAACCACCTCGCCATAAATATTCATTTGTCCTGATGTATTAAGGTTCGCCCCTTGTGATTGAGTTTCCAACCGAAGTGGTTGACCGATCACACACACAGGGTTTGAATTCTTTGATGTCTCTGTTCTGTGGAGAAAGAGAGTGAAATTTTAAGCTTCCTCCAAGGTTTTGAAACCAAGGCAACCACTTTCAAGAGAGAGAGATGGGAAAACAAAGCACAAAAAGAAGCCAGAGAGTGTTGTTAATACCAGGTCCATTCCAAGGGCACATAACTCCAATGCTTGAGCTAGGCACCACCCTTCATTCCAAGGGCTTCTCCATTACAGTTGCACACACGATCTTCAACTCTCCCAATCCTTCTAACCACCCTGATTTTGTCTTCCTGCCCTTATCAGACAATCTATCTGGCGCTGATATTTCCTCTCGAAGTCTGATAGCTCTCATGAAAACTATCAATACCAACTGCCAAGTGCCACTCCGGGAAAGCTTGGCTCAGATTATGGAAAATCCGGAGCCATATGACCAGGTCGTATGCATAATCTATGATACTATCATGCCCTTTGCAGAAGCTGTGGCTAACCATCTGCAGCTTCCAAGCATCATTCTGCGCACCAATAGCGTTTCAGCCACGATAGCTTACGAGTCCCTCCCTCGGCTCCAAGCAGCAGGTTACATTCCTCTGCAAGGTATGCATACAGCTGATATTTTCTGAAAAACAAAAATCTGTGTGAGACTTTGTATCGCTCAATATCAAACAACGGAAAAACATAGTCGGCCTGTGCTAATTGCTATAATGCATACCCAAAAGCCCTCCAACCCACCACCATAATGCAAACGACCGGCAGTGCCTAGTGGTGACATATGGGGCTTACTAAAAAATATTATAACAAAGAATCATAACTGAAATTTTGTTTTTGCCTAGGAAAGATTAGAAATGGAGAGACAAAATTTCCGGGAAAAACAAAATTAATGAAGATAAATCCACATTTATGAGATGGCTAATTTAATTATGAAATAAAACTTTCTTTCGACGTCCTTCAGCTTCTAAATGCATCATGTCATCTTTCCATCAATTCTAATGTAGGATACATGACTTAATACAGTACAATTTAGCTTTTAGTTGGATGCCCTGCTTTGTGTCACTACATTTCTATTGTTTCGTAATACATAAAATTTGTTACATCTAATTTGACAATCGGCTATGTGCCCACTGTCTAGATGTTAAGAAAAACAGAAAAAGTAACAGTAAAATTTGATCAAACTAGAGGTCATCAGCAAACAAGTTTGTTTATCCATCTTAATTGACTTATTACCCGTAGATGATCAGCCCCTCTTATCAATAGCATCAAGCATTACTTCTACGACCAGAATGAAATATGAACTGTTTAACAATATATGTTCACCCCTATTCTATTTCTGAGTTTGATCAGAACTTGATACCATTATTATCTGGTACAAAATTACTGATAAAACGGCACTGATAAACAACAATACCTATGTATATTCCAGACTATATGTTGCAGGATTTAGTGCCTGGCCTTCAACCCCTAAGGTTCAAGGATCTGCCAATATCCAAATTTGGAACGTTGAAAGAATCACTAGAGATGATTGCAGATATAAGCCATATAGGAACTTCTTCGGCCATCATTTGGAACAGCGTGGACTGCCTTGAACCTTCAGCACTAGCACAGCTAAAGCAACACTCCCAAGTTCCGTTATTCACAATAGGCCCTTTGCACAAAATGGCTCCAGCCTCGTCCACTAGCTTAATAAAAGAGGACACCAATTGCTCTGCATGGCTTGACAAGCAAGCTCCGGACTCAGTCATATACGTAAGTCTAGGGAGCTTGGCATTGATGGATGAGAAAGAGCTAGCTGAGACAGCTTGGGGACTGGCTAATAGTGGCCAACCATTCTTGTGGGTGGTTCGACCTGGCTCAGTCCATGGCTCAGAATGGATTGAAAATTTGCCAGAAGGTTTTAAAGAAGCAATTGAACATAAGGGTCACATAGTGAAATGGGCACCACAAAGGGAGGTGTTGTCACATGGTGCAGTGGGGGTTTTTTGGAGCCATTGCGGCTGGAATTCGACATTGGAAAGTATCTGTGAAGGAGTTCCAATGATATGCAAGCCATACTCTGGAGATCAAAAAGTGAATGCAAGGTACCTAACTGAGGTATGGAAGGTTGGCTTACCCTTGGAGGGTGTTTTGGAGAGAGGTGAAATTGAGAGAGCCATAAGAAGACTCCTGGTGGATAAAGAAGGGGAGGAAATGAGGCAGAGAGCAACAGATATGAGGGAAAAGTTGAAGCTCAGTTTGAAAAGAGATGGGTCTTCATACAATTCATTGAATGACCTAACAGAGTTCATCTTATCATTGCAATTGCCAAAATGAAAGCCACATTAGGCTTTCTAAGTTTTTATCACAATTTGAAGCTCTAAGTGGAATGTGAGGCAAGAACTTCAATAATCAAAATGTACTATTACCACTAATGACTCATGGTATTTAAGTTGTCATAATGCTTCTTGCCCCAAATTTATTGATTTAATTTACTAAAATATTGTCATCGTTGGATTTGATAGTAAACCCATAAAAATGAAGACTTGTGATAAATCCCAGCAGCAGATTAACATTGATCTCTGAGAAAATTACACCCAAACTGTTTAAGGTTTGTCACTTAATCACTCAAATCCTCTAATACTTAAAATATTACACACATGACCCCTTAAAGTTTGTACGCGCATAATATTTATATCCCTGTTGTAAATATATCTATTAATAAATTATACTCAGACCCTCTGAAGTTTGTAAACAACTATTATTTGGACTCCTTAAGTTTAAAATATTATATTTAAACCAAAAATACTTCAATCAAAAATAAAATATCATATATTTTAAATTTTATAATTAAAATTCATGTTCTATTGTGTAAGCAATTGCATCATACAATTAAAATCTACTACTATAATCTATCATGTTCTCTTAGCCGTAATAATCAATTAAAAACTAGAATGACTAGCCGATGACGAGATAAAATTATTATGCATAAAAAATTCAAGAGGACGACTAGAGGCAGAAGACCAGGAACTCAGTTTAAATGGCTACAATCTTGCTTGCCAGTTGCATTAAGGCTTCCTCATAGCTATTAATATGGAGAAACGAGAAGAGAGTTGTGGCCGAATGGTTCTGGTCCCATATCCATTCCAAGGACACATAAATCCAATGCTTCAACTTGGTGCCATCCTTCACTCCAAGGGCTTCTACATCACAGTTGCTCACACAGATTTTAACTCCCCCAATTCATCCAAAAACCCTAATTTCACCTTCCTACCCATACCAGATGGCTTGTAGCTTACGAACAGAGGACACCAAATACATTTCATGGCTAGACAAGCAAGCTCCAAACTCTGTCATCTATGTGCACATCGGCAGTGTATCTGTTGTTTGTGGTATTCCAAATATAATAAAATCACTTACTAAATTTTTTGATTTGAAATGTGTAATATATAACAAAACAGTATCAATAAAGTCTGAAACAATTACACAAAAAATGAAAATAGTTACAATAGTCTTAACGAAATAGTTACACATACTTAATGAAACAGTTACACGTAATTGTTTGTCAAATCAATATAAATACTAACTCGATTGTAAAACATGAACTGTTATTGAACTTTAGGTAGATCAAGACTAGTGTTTGACACTATGTCCTTAAGACAGATTTCGCCCCCACACACGGTGCTTATAGAATATAAAACGTCTACCTCTCAAGATTCAATGATCTTCACACGAGTAGAAGTAGCTCTTCAATCTACTGGTCCAGCAAACCAGAAATTGTGTTGTGTACTCTCCAAAATGCAGACGGTCTTAATGATGTATGAAACTGCCTTAAATTACTAAGAATGTATTAGATGAATTAGATACAAAATGATTATGTGACTGAGTTATTTATAGAGAGAATGATGACTGATTCAGACAGTCACCATCTGAACGGATGCAACCCAACAGTCACATGAAGCCAGAAGACATCACTTGTATAACTGTTCTTTATGAACAGACACAATTCAAATTTTGGACTGGAGGGAAGTAACAAATCTGAACCAGTGCAAATTAAAATCCAACAAGTACTGAAAATTAAGTTTTTGGTTAAGAAATTCACGCCCAATTCATTAAAATGAATTTTCTCCAAAAAGATAGGGCTTGGTCTAAAACACACTCACACCCACACTCGAGCCCTGCCCGATCCGAGCCAGGTGGGCAACGCGTGTATGGTAGAACTGAGGGTATGTAGGCGTTCGCTCCACTCATAAAATTGTGGTACCTCTTGGGGCCTAATCCCATAGCGCAAATTTGGCCTATTTATGTCCATCTAGAACTTCTTCCTCAACTAATGCGGGATTGATGTCAAATCTCACATTACACAACCTTTATTTTCACATTTCAAGAATGTCACTTTGGAGCCTATTTTTTCATTCCTTTTTTACTCGGTTTGAGTAAGTGAATATACTACATTATTCTCCTTATGAAGTAGAATATGAACCCATTAAAATTTACTTAAAACAACAAATATGTCTCAATTTAATTTAAGCTCAAAGTCGACCAAATATTTAATTTTTACACTTAAGAAATTATTTTGTGAAACTGCTTTGGTCCAACAGTAGCTTCCATTAATGAAGGGGAATTCGTTGAGATAGCTTGGAGGCTAGCCAACGGTGAGCAGCCTTTCCTGTGGGTGGTTCAGCCAGGTTTACCTCCGGGCACCGAGTGGATATCATCGTTGCTGGAAAGTTTCAAGGATAAGCGATTGAAGAAAGAGGTTGTGTTGTAGAATGGTCACCACAGAAGGAAGTGTTGACACATGTGGTGTAGTGCGAGGATTCTGGAGCTATTGCAGTTGGAACTCAAGGACTTCCCTTTCAACGAAGCACCGTCTTCGATCCATTTTCGCTCGACATTTGGGAACCTTCCGGGAATCTTTAAAGAAGAAATAAAGGTCAAAATCGAAGATGATGGAGTTCTTCAGATTAGCAAAGAGAGGAATGTGGAGAAGGAAGACAAGAACGAGATGTGGCACCGGGTCGAGCGAATCAGTAAGAAGTTCATGAGGAGGGTTTAGGCTGCCTGAGAATGTGTAGATGGATCAGGTCAAGGCATCCGTGGAAAACGGAACACTTATTGTTACTATTCCCGAGGATGAAGTCAAGAAGGTTGAGGATGCGTTTGATAACGTTTTTCGCTTTTATGTTTTTTTTTTTGTAATAAAAATTAAAAATATAAAACATATTTGGTAGTCATTTATATTTAAAAAACTTGTTTGGTATTATACCAAAAATTCACCACCCAACCCCACTGACTACCCAAAACCACCACCCCAACCCCACCATCGAACCCTTCTATCTTGCTTTCTCTTCTTCCTTTTCTTCTTTGCGGCGATTTTGTTGGGATCGAGCTTGGGTTGTGCGGCCTGTTGAATAGACCGAACATATTTATGAACATTTTTGCTTTTGTTCTTGAGCCCAAAGGTCTTATCTTCTAAAAACTTTTTGTTTCTTCGCCAAGTTCGCTTTCGATTGCTACTTTGGAGGCATAGTTGATTGGCAATTGGTAAATTTTAACTTTGTTTTATACAAATACAGGACTTGAAAGATGAAGATATTTTTCGATCTATGAACAATTATTAGGCTTTTATTGAAATTTTAGAGAGAGAGAGATCTCCCCCACCACCGAAACCCACCCCTAACCCCACCACCGAAACCCACAACCCACCCACACCACTAAAACTCACCACCACAACCATCGAAATCCACCACCATCGAAACCCCACCACTGAAACCCATCACCACAACCACCGAAATCCAACCCTAATCCAACAGCTGAAACCCTCCCCACCACCACTGAAACCACAACTACCAAAACCCACCCCCATAACCATCGATGGAGTGCTAGCTTGATATCTGAAGGAGATGGAGATGGAGTGCTGGCTTGAGATGTGAGAGCTCCTTCATTTGGTAACATTTTGTTGTTGGCCTCATGAGAGAGATGAACGAGAGAGTGTGAGAGACGAACAAAGAGAGAGAGAAAAAAAAGGCAAAAAGGGGGTAAACAATGCTTTTATAGTGGAAATGAAAGAAACTATTTTCTTGTCGTTAATGGAGTTCGAATGCTAAACCTCATTAAATGGTTCCAAGAGACGCATGTGTTTCCGTTACCCGTGTTTTTAAAAACATCTATTTTGATGTTTTCAAAATTTGGGATTGTTTACAAAACAAACCAACCAAAAAAAAAAAACACTTTTCAAACATGTTATTGTTTTCTTTTTTTTTTTTTTTTGCAAAAAGTGGAAAAAAAAAAAAACACAAATACATGGTTACCAACTAGGCCCTAAGATTTCAAATTTCTATTTAGAATTTCGCTCTTATTCAAGAATGATGTCAATGTAGAAATAGCAATAACATAAAAAACCAGGGGAGATATAGAAAAATGTTGAAAAATTTATGGTTTTATGTAAAAGTCAAAAAAGAAAGAATAATTTCGAGTATTATGTAGAATGTGTTTGATGACCTTTTGTTATAATGTATTGAAAAGTTGAGGTATGGTATTGAAAATGAGCAGTGTTATTGGATTCTAAGAAATCGATCTAAATTATTGAATTAATGATATGATATTAACATAGTTTAATAGTGTTATTGTGATCGATTTATATCTTTTAAACAAGAACCCCGACTTTTAAACTTTTGTCCTAGTCTTGACTTATAAACTGATTATAACCGTCAAAAAAAAATTTATTAAATTTTTTCACTTAATATATTATTATATCAACAAATTAAATTATTTTACAAATTCTAATAGTATCGTAAAAAATAACACTAAAGAAAGGTGTGTTGATACCAATTCCTAGATATCTAAGAGGAAAATATTGCATAATGCTAGGAGACATCTTCGATAATTGTGCAAGGCAAATGTTTTTTTTTGACTTGATTAACCAAATACAAATTGTTTTCGCTTTGTAACTTGAGGATTTATCTGATTGTGTGGTCAGAATTGTTAAGTAAGAACAATATCGATGGATTAGGAGTTTAATTGATATTAGTTAATAAAAAGCTTGCTAATTTGAGAAATATTGTGGTTATGCATTGATGTTTGCATTATTTGCGTTGCTACATTTGCTGCCTACCTCCTCATAGTTTATGCCCACAAGTTCTTATGTTAGATATATATATATACTAGGAATAATCCGTATCTGAAGGCACGATGTAACTAAAAAAAATCGAACATTGAATTTGAACGCGAAATAATCAAGCACTAAACTCGGACACGTACTAAACTGAAAGCCTAAACTCACATGTCTGAAGACAATGTACATATAACTCTTAAACACGAAATAATCAAACAATGAATATAAACATGCATTCTGTTATGTGTGCGCTGCTCTGTGTGTGTGTGTGTGTTTGCGTCCATTTAGTACTTGGAAAAACCCAAAACTCGTCAAAAAGTAAGATAGTCCACAAAACAAACCAAATTAAATAATTGAACAATTAAAGCTAATTTAAACTACCGCATAATTTAAACTAACTCATAATAATTTTAACTAATTAAAGCTCAAACCAACAATTAAAGCTAATTGAACAATAAGCATAGGTACCGCACAATAATTTAAACTAATTAAAGCTCAAACCAAGAATTAAAGTTAATTGAACAATAAGCCTAAATCCAACATAAGTTGTATTCTTCTCTGTCCACAACCCTTTTTCTACAACCTACATTACTTTGTGATCAAATTACAATATTATACAAAACTGAATTAGCAATTCAAGCAAAAGAGAAAGCCAAAAGAAAGTTAACTAAACCCAAATCAGTAGTCTAATAGTCAGAAGCCTGATAAAAAAAAACAACAACAACAGCTTGCTGCTATAATGGCCTAACAGTTAACAAATTGGATATGTAGCATATGAACTATATAATTTTTTTTTATTTTTTTTGGGTAAGTAATGAACTATATCATTGTTTAAGGAAATTCAAGTCAATTCTTCTTGGTAGATAAATTCAACATTCTCAAGTACTTTGGTAATGCCAAAACCAAAGGGGATCATTCTTTGACTCTGTCTGAGATGAAGAGCTATCAATGCGTCACTACTGAAAACATTTCCAACTACCAAGAATGAGAAAAATGCACATTATGTCACTATATAAAGGCTGATATTTAAGAGATGATCCAAAGAAAAATTGAGCAGAAACACATTAATTGCTGAAAGGTGCAAGGGCACCTAATTTGCAGATGAATTAGTCTTCAACTATCATCAATTATGAAAGCAAGAAAAGTATTGTTGAAAACTATCACCATCAGTTGATTCAAAGTTTACTCCTAGACAATACAATCTAATATATTCATAGAATAAAAACTTACTGCAACCCTAACAAAATTGACTCAAAAGTCATGAAACAATAGAATTTGGTCCAATCAAAGGGACCTACAAACATATGCCCCTAAGAATGCTCAATAGTCACCAGAGTTAGAAGAACTACAGTATAGAAGAATTATAAAATTATCAGTACCTAAACAACACCAACTCATGAAAATTGTTTAAAAGGCCAACGAAATCTCAGATCCGATAATCATAGAAGAACCAACATTAATGGAACATCAAGTCACTGGTCAATGACTCAATGGAACATCAAGTCAGGTTGTGTGGAGGAAGTTGACTATCTAGATTACACATTTCTACACTTGATAAGAGAAAGAGGGATAAAATTAATCAAAACTCTAGAGAAATGATATCTACGGCATAACCAATTTATGCAGACACATGATGTAAATGCAACACGCTGCCTGAAGCGACTGTGTGTGCGTGGCTGTAAATGTAGTCCAAGCAAAAGCGACTATGTGTGCGAACATTGCCTGTAAATACAGTCCAAGAAAAAGTGAAAAATATGTGTGTGTGTGGCTGTGATTTTTTTTTTTTTAACAGGTGTGGTTGTGATTCAGAGGGTGCCTTTGACAGAGAATGTATGTCAGGAGCATTTGATTGAATAGCTCGTGGGCATTTGAACAAAGAAAAAAACCAAACAAATAGAGGCGTATTAAAAAAATATGCAGACACATGATGTAAATGCAAACACTGCCTGAAGTGACTATGTGTGCGTGGCTGTAAATGCAGTCCAAGCAAAAGCTGTTGGTTTTTTGTATGGAGTCTAGTTTGTATATGTGATCCAGACGATAACTCGACCTGAAGTAATGTTGTGTAATTTTTAATGAATTTTTTTCTGAGACTTAGTCTATGGAGCGAAGGCTTGGGCTGATAGGCCCAAGCCGTAGCGCTCATGGACAAGCCTTGTGGGGGTTCGGGGGCAACGCCCCGAGGAAAATTTTTTTGGGCCCGTTATACAGCCCAGTGCGTAGGACTTATAAACCCTGTTGTTTTGGTGATTAGGGTTAATCGTGGATTGTACAGCCGCTCTCTGTATTCAACTCTCTCAATAGTGAAATCCCTGCAGCTTCGTGGACGTAGGCAAATTGCCGAACCACGTAAAATCTGTGTCTTGTTCTTTCTTGTTTCTTATTGTTTTATATTCTTGATTTGTTCTTCGATTGTGTGTGTTTGTTAGTGGATTTAAATCGTGTGAAATCCCAACAAAAGCGACTGTGTGTGCAAACACTACCATTAAATGCAGTCTAAGCAAAATTGAAAAACAAATATGTGTGTGTGTCGCTGTGAATTTTTTTTTTAACAGATGTGGTTGTGATGCCTTTGACAGAGAATGTATGTCAGGGGCATTTGATTAATTCTTCGGCATTTGGTCAAACACTTTTTGGGCACTGTGTCAAACCCCTTCCATGTGTCCTCTATGTGTGTTGAGCAGCGAAGAAAGATAGAAGCAGAGAGAGAAGGAAATACAAACATACTTGGCAACGGTGTTGAAGTGAGATTGAGATGGATTCTAGCAAATGGTATTTCTAAGGTTCCACTTCTCTGTCTGCCTTTCTCTTCTCCTTCTCTCTCTATGCCTTTCGTCTGTCTCTCTTTACTGTAGTCGTCCTAATGCCACTATTATGAGTGAGATTTGAGATTAGAAGAAGATTTGAGATGGATTCCTTGTGATAGAGGCGTGAAAGAGAGAGGTAGAAGTAAGAGAGAGAGGCGTGAGAGAGTGAGGCAGAAGTGAGAGAGAGAGGTGGGTGGGAAAATAAAATTCGATAATCACTATATACCGTTAGATCAAAATTTTTGAGAAGATCTGAACCGCCTTTTATATTTGGATTATGTTGTCCGTTGAATTTGTTTATGTTTTATCTTAAAACGATCTGCACATCTCTTTGTCTCCAAAATTTAAATTTTATTCTACTTTATTATAATATATATATTTTAGTTATAACATGTGGCTGAAGGTACGATAAAACATAAGATTCTAGCGTTCAAAAAATTGATCCCACTATACCAAATTTAAAATTAATTTCTTTGCTTATATCATTTATAATTAATTTTTTACATATTATTTTCTTAAAAATAGCGTCAAAATTTTATCAAAACACATAACTTGGAATAATTTTTTTTACATGTGTACACTATCGTGTATGAATAATGTATGAAATAAAAGTTGTGTTAAATTATAAATTAACTAAATATTAAATAATTGAACATGTGATAAACTTAAGTGATGTGACATTTTTTGAAAAAAAAATGTATACGGGGTAAAATTCAATTTGTTAGCTAATTTGTTATATAGATATTGAATTTAGTTATCATAGCCCTAAAAAATTCTCGATTCCTCGGAGCTTTTGCTACTTGACAATGACATCTTAAGTATGTTTATAGTAAGATTCCAATGCGAGATTAGGACGCCCATAAATTAATGGAAGAGTGAAATTTTTTTTTGTTGCCGCTTTTTTCTTAAATTTTAGTTGGGTTCGTGCTTACAATCATATATAATCATACCCTCCCTCTTTTTCTTTGTATAAATTTCTATTCAGAAATGTAAAAAAATATAACTTTTAAAGGTGATCCAATTATCAAATCTATTTTTTTATAAATAAGAGATTTTAGGATCGATACTTTTAACAATCTCTAAGCATAAGTTATCCTTATTTCTCGAAGAACGTGTTTTTAAATTAATTCGAATTACAATGATTGATTGAGAACTCGAGAGAATAATTGAGACAATCTTAAATATTTTTCAATAAAAAATAATGTAAAAAACTTTTTCTCGTACAATTTGGCGTTAAAAGCATTTCGTTAATGTCATAATGGACAAGGGTCATGCAACCTCAAACTCTTCATGATTGAAGTGAAAAAGTCCAACAAACCTCAAAGCCTCAATCTTCACCAAGCAGTCTAACAACCACTTTAAAGATTTGATGCTGATTGAACACAGGGGCAGACGTCCGTAAAATGGCTCTCAAATCATATTTATTATCCATTGACTATGTGTCAAATGATACTAGGTTAATTAAATAGGTACAGTATCAAATTTTATTATTTTTAAAATTAAATTACACTTTTTTCAAAGTTGAGTTAGTTGTAATTGTTTGTGGTAATTCATGATCATAAATATCCTCTAATCAATTATAATTTCACTTTTAAAAGACATAATTTAATTACTAAAAATTATAATTTTATTTTTAAAAATTATAATATTTTAGAATCAATTAGTTTTTTTATAGTTATAACTTATATCTCAAAAAATTATAACTTTGACTTTAAAAAATTATAAATTTCGCTATGATACCAAAGTTCATAGTCTTTCACTCTATATTAACGTTCTTTTTTTTTTTTGGTTCAATGGTTAAGGGTGTCCAGATCAGCTTACAAATACATCGACTAATCTCATTATCGGTCCAGTCGAAGACAAATAATCCACGTCGAGACTAGTGTATTCATGAGGTATGATAAATTTCTTATTGCCTACCAATATTCAAACTCATAACATTTAGATTGACGTTCATGTTATCATTTGAACTATCATTGAGGTTATATTATGAAGTTCTAAAGTTTTTAGTAAATAGATATTAATTATGGCTTTTTTAGATTAACTTATGACTAAATAAAATCATGTTGCAATATAAAAAGACTAGTTATTCTCAATATCTGAAGCCACAGAGTAATAAAAAAAATTATTCACAATAAACATATTTGTATTCACACTTAAAATCAAATCACAAACATAGAAGATAGAGAAATGAATTTAAGTACCTATCATAGTGGGAATGAGTGGCGGTCGTAGAGGTGGGCGATAATGGTGGTGGTAAAAAATGGTAATAGTTGTGGTGAGTGGCGACTACTGTGGGGATGGTGACAGCCATGGAAGACAACAGTGATGGTAGTGGTGAGTTTTGAGTAACGGTGGTGATAGTGGCAACCATGGCTTATGACGATGGTGGTGGAGGTGGCGGTGGCTATGGCAATGAAGATGGAGGTGGTGGTGGTGGTGGTGGTGATGATGGGTGTGGGTGGTGGTGGGTGACGGTGATAGTGGTGGTGGTGGGGCAACGATGGTGGTGGGCGGTAACGATGGTGGTGGTGGGCGATGACCGGTGTTTCTGGGCGACAGTGTGATGGGTGGTGGAAAATGACAATAATGGCGGTAAGTATGGCAGGGGAGTAGGTGACAATGCGTGGCGATAGTAAAGAGAGATGACAGATGATGGTGGTTGGTCGTGATAGGTGTGGTAGGGGTAGGTGACAATGGTTGACGACGATGGTGAGTGACGACGGATGATGGTGAGTTATGGTATTGGGTGGCGGTGGGCAACAATGGTGGTGGTGAGCGCTGATGGTCGGCGACAATGGTAGTAGGATGATGGTAGTAATAGTAATAAATATAAGAATGAGATGATGACGGTAGTGGATGATGAAAGTAGATGACGATAATAGTAATCAGTGGTGGTTGACGATTGTAGTGGTAATGGCAGGGTGACGGTGGGGGGCAATAGGTTGGGGGTGGGTATGGTGGTGGTGGGGGTGGCGGTAGTGGTTGTGGTAGTAGTGTTGAGGCAGCTGGGGTGGTGGTGATAGGGGTGATGGTGGGACAGTGACGGTAGTGATAGTAGTGGGGATTGTAGTAGTGGGACAGTGGGGTGGCGATGACGATGGTGGGGCGGTGGTGGTGTGGCGATAGTGATGATGGTGTGGTGATAGTGATGGTGGTGGGACTGTGATGGTAGTGGTGGTGGCGGGGCAGTGGGTGTTGTGAAAGTGGTGGGGTGGCGATAATGGTTGTGGTGGCCGCGATGATGGTGGTGGAGGTTTTGGTGGGGTAATGGGTGTGATGGAAATGGTGATCGTGGTGGGGCAGTGGGGGGTAGTTATTGTGATGGGGTGGTGGTGGTGGTGATAGTGATAATTTGGTGGGGAATGGTGGTGGAACGGTTTTAATTACTACTTTTTAAAAAATATTTATGAGAAATTATAAGTTGTAGAAGTACTTTTAAAAAGTCACTCTTAGAAATATATTTTTCATATTAAAGTTGGAGTATTACTATTAGTTATCGGATTAATTTTAAAGTAAAATTTAAAGAGATCTCAACCTCGAAAAAAAAATCATTTTGTTTATCTTTTAAAATTTGAATTGTATTATAATTTATTATATAAATTTTGAATCGATCTTATAATATTGGGATCGATTGCAAACAATGTCATTTTTCATAATTTTATCAAATAAAATTTTAACCTTATTTTTACTTTGTGATAACTTATGATTCATTGTTAAAAATGAATATTTCAGTACTATAATTTTTATCTTATTACTTTTTGGTTAACCCCATAATTTGCTATACTTAAAAGCATGAAAAAGTAGCAACAAGCTCCAATTAAATCAGTGATCCTTTTCAAGTGGAGATTATTATTATAGAAGGGTCCTGTCACACCGACACCGTAGGTCCCGGTTGAATCGTTTGAGCTGCGATGACAGTGTAGTGATATATTTCTGACTTTGGATTTCTTTCGACATATATTTTTTTTTTATTTTTGATAAATCATATATCATTAATAACGGAAGTATCGATTTATTTGTATATAATGAGTCTTACTTAAATACATGATTGGTGATTTATTTAAAATATAATTTAAAAAAAACATTTGAAGTGATCTCACTTCTGTTAACATGACTAAAGTTATGTAGAAATAATTAATATAAATTTTCAATTTGTGAAAGGTACTAGTAATGAATTTGAATGGAAAATGAATTTTTCATTAAATTTATAATTAATATAAATTTAGTAATGAATTATTAAATACATACATTTAATAATAATCAATTCATGCATAGAAGTCATATATAAATGTACATGGATAAAATTCATGAACAAATTTAGTTTATATATGCATTCAATAAATATAGCTCATACATAGAAGTGAATAAGATATACATGTATGCATCAAATTTATGTTTTTATATGTGTATTATACATTCATTTCATTTAATATAATTCATGTATAAGAGCAAATCTGATATGTATCAATAGATTTATATATATAATGTATTCATATAAATGAATGAATTCACATTAATACAATGAATTATATATAAATACTAGTTATTATCTGTGCCTTTTGTAATAAAAAATGGTATACAATAAACATATTTATTTTCATATCGAACATTTAATTACAAACCTAGAAAAGAGATAAAAAAAATTTAAGTATCAATTTGTAGTGGAGGATGAGAGGTGGTGGACGGTAGTGGTGGTGGTAGGAGACGGTGATAGTTGTAGTGGGTGGCAATGATCATGGTGGCGGCAAGGGCGGTGGTGATGGCGATAGCGGTGGTGGCGGAGGTGGTGGCTTGTGGTGGTGGCGGTGGGGGTGCCAGTAGGGGTTGTGGCAGGGGTGGTTATGGTGGCAACGGTGGGAGCAATGGTGGGGGTGGTGGGGGATTGGTGGCGACGACGGCGGTGGTGGCTGCAGTGGTTGTGGCAGTGACGGTGGTTGTGGCGGCGATTTCAAACACTATTATTTTTTTTTAAGTAGTCACGAGAAATAATTTTTAGAAGTACTTTTAAAAAATTACTCCAAATACACCCTTAGATGCTATTTTTTCTATTAAATTTAGGGTGTTAATATTAGCCGTTAGATTAACTTTAAAGTAAAATTTAAAACGATTTCAACCGCGAATAGCAAAAATCATTTTGTTTATCTTTTGAAATTTGAATTATAAATTATTTTATTATGTAGATTAAAATTTACCAACATAAATAATTAACATAGACGTTAAAATTACTTAATTCTTGACACGAACTTAAAATTACATAACGATTGCATAGAGATTCATACATCCTCTATGCACGCATGTACATGTGAAACAATCAAATACTTCTTACCGATGATGGATTTGGAATGGATGTATGGTTTGAAAAACCTCTTAATTTGATATAAAATTATTATTATTAAGTGCATTTCACAATTGCAAAGACTTTGTCTGATTCCTTCAAACTTTTTTCGAAAAATCTTAAATTTCAACGAGTACATCCTTATTAACTTACTTTTATTTTTCTGAGTGTCCAGCTAAAGATGTCTGGGTAACGAGAAAAAATAAATTCAGGGCACCATTGTTCTCCATTTGTCTACTGAACAGTATAAGAAGACGAGCAATGAGGATCATAAACGGCCATGGCAGCTCAACCACGTATAGGTGAGAGAGGTCCACATTGGGTTAATAATTAAGTCCGAACTTTCTAAGCTTGAGACGAGTCTGTCAAATTCGTTTTTTTTAATAATTGAGTCCGAGCTTTCTAAGCTTGAGACGAGTCTGTCAAATTCGTTTTTTTAAATGAACTTAAAATATTGTTTAAATTCGACTTGTTTACAAAATGAGCCGGACTCAAGTAGCTCAACTCATTTACGAGTCGAGTCCTATTCAAGTCGAACTCAAATCATTGTCACAAAAGTGATAAAAATATCTGATGAGCTCAAATCTAGCTGGGTCCAAGCCAATTCTTGCGTAAGGCCAAAACGGCTTCAACGCAAGTCAAGTCCTATTCATTGATCTGGCACGTGAGGAGTAAACATTGGGATAACCATTATTCGAAGATTAAGTCTATCTTTACATGTACATATCCTAATTGTACTTATCATTCCCGAAAAGACTATGACATATCCATCACATTACCGTATCAACCAAGCTTCTGTACTTATAAATTGTGAGTCATCTTCACATGAGATGATATCTCTCTGTACACCTTACACAACTATCTCTCATAGCTATTAAGAGCATATCCTTGCTCTTTCTACTATATCATCAATAAAAATCACCGGTCATCGTTGTCGTTTTCAAAGTGGAGTGAGCATATCCTTGTGTGTTGTTTGACTGAACCACTATACATCTGTGTGTTGTTCGATGAACTACTATACATCTGTGTGTTACGTGTGTTGATTCAATATTGGTCTTCTTCATTAATTACTTTATTGATTGTTTCATTAATTATCCTAAATTATATACTCAACAGGTGGTGCATAAATTTACTTTTGTGCATCGTCAATACTTACAAAAATAATAAACATTAATACGGTCATATTTTTTAAGATCAATTATAAGTACCATAAAAGTGATAAAACAATTCTCATAATAATAATGATAAAAATATTTACAAAAATAATAAATATTAATAAACTAATGAAAAAAATTTTGATACAGTAAACTTGTCCTAAATTTTTTGGTATATAGATAATAATTTTTTATAAAAAAATACAGGTGGTACTCACCACACGCTACACGTCAGAGAATAATGGAATAATGCCGCAAATAACAAAAAATTAAGCAAAACAAAACAGGGGGCAATGAGACAAATCTACCACGTCCACTTCCCTCCCACTCGGCTCAAGCGTCTTAAAGTCCTTGGCCCAATCACAGATATTCAATGGAGTAGTACCTTAAAATGGGACCCAACTCAGATTGGATCAATCCTTTTTTTTATATGATGGATCCATCTTTTCTTTACAACTCTACTTTACAATAAGTATCCTATAAATAAGGGTTTCGAACCAGTCCTCAACTGGGTCCCACAAGAGCCTCTTTGATGTGACATTGTGATTATATTATGTAAATATTATTATATGATATTATTATTTAATAATAATAAAAATAAATAAATAAAACGAAGCATGTATTTATTGAATAAAATAGTTATTTGGATTTGACTTTTTTTGAGTGAAAAGTTACAGGTTGGAGAGTTTTGTTAAAAAGTCAGTATTTAGGGTGCGCTTGAAAATATTAAAAAAATTTGTTTAAAGTAATTTCTATCTTTTTTAGTTTTTTTTTTTGTGTCAAAATAAAAAATTAATTGCATATATATATATAAATTATACATAATAATTCTCAAAATATGAATTTTAATTTTTTTTAAATCACTAACAATACTTTATGAATATAATAAATTAAAAAAATTATGTAAGAATCATGATAAAACTCTAATAAGTCAAAAAAAAAGCTCAAAAAATTAATTTATTGAATCAGCATAATTAAGTCTTTTTTGATTCAAAAAACTGTTACACAAGCTAATAAAAAAAATCAAGTTCCAAATATACTTGACTTATTTTACTCCAAAATCCTTAAAAATTACTTATTTAAGTTAATTATAAACAGACACATTATCTCACATAAAAAGATAACTACTTAAAAAAGTGGAGTTTATTTTATGTACTTAGTAGTGGTCCTTCACGTGCGATACATAGAATTATAATTCGTGTATTTTGTTAATTTATTCTTTTCTTCTTTCATGATACTACTTAAAAAAGTTAGATAAACAATTTTAAAAGATTTTGGGTGGTAAAATGTAATTTTGTTTTATAAATTTGAAAAAATATTACTAATTATATTTAATTTATATATTGACTTAATGCATCATAATTATTTTTTTGTTTGGGACAAAATGCATCATAATTATTAAATTGATAATAAATATCAGTATCTATTGAGATTTATTTCTTAAATTATTAATTTAATGAATGTGATAAGCAAATTAAAGTATAAATTAGGTGGAAATAGTATTTTACATAAGAAATTTGCCGACCTATAATGAGACTTCCTCGATATGACCACCCGCGAAAGCCTTCTTTCTTTTTTAGCCGTCCGATCTTCTCTCTATCTGTTTTTTTTTTTTTTTTGATACTTATCTTCTCTCTATCTGTAATCGGCTGACAGTACCCCCAGAAAACAAATGAGCTCCAACGAAAGGACACACACACTCTCTCTCTCTCTATTATTGTATATGATTCCGCATATTCAGAGCTTTGGAGTTTGGGGAGTAAGGGGAAAAAAAAAAAGGCAAAGCCAATTGGAATACTGCGAGAAGATCTCTTCTCTCTCTCTCTCTCTCTCTCTCTCTCTATTCTTTTGATCTTTACAAACTCTCTCTACCTCGGCTTTTGATCATTGTTCGGTTGGTGTTTTTTGGGATCAACAACATCTGAGCCACCGACACTTGTTACTTCGTCTTCAAGGCCGATAATGAGAGCCGTTTCTTCTGCATTTTCACGATTTCTTCTGGTATGTGCTCTGTTCTATGTCTGGATTTTCGTTTGTTTTGGTATAAGTTTTGTGGATGTCGTTCTTGCCTTGTATTTTGATTACTAAAGGTCTGTTTGGCTGGCATATTGGAAGCAATTATTGCGCTTTAGATGGCAGAAATCATAGAGATCTTTGATTTAAAGAGTGAAAATTAAGTTCGTTTTGTAAGCAAAAAACTTGCTACGCTTTCGTAGCAAGCATAAGACTTACATTCGTGACCAATTATAATGGTAGAGAGACTGAAAAATGGTACAGAGAGGGGGTAAATATCAATGGCTATTTCTTTGCCACTCTGTTTGGTTCGCAGGAAATGTGAAGAAAAGGAGGAGAAAAGAACTGCTTTTCATGAAAGGATAAGGAAAAGGAAAAGGAAATGAATGCTCAAAGTTTTTTTTTTTCTTTTTTCCTTTATTTTCTTTTGCTTTCCCGGGATCCAATCAAAAGGTCAATGTCCAAATTTTAAATTATGAGGGCGCTCTGCTTTCGAATCTCTGGGGATCTTGTCTTTTACCACACTCTTCCAGCTTTGATGAGGACAGTCCATTTTACCTTATCTTCTTCACTCATTCAAATGAGTATCTAAGGACCACTCGATTCCCACTTCCAGCTTGTTGTTTGGCTTATTTACTAGTTGTACCATGGCATATATATCATTGAGATTTATCTGGCATTCTTAGTTTGATTGAGTTGTTTAAATTATGATTTAACGCTGTCTACTGATTCAGTATAGGAAAGTGGAAAGAGAAGTATAACTTTAGAATTGCTAGGTGGTTTGGTTCCCCATTGCCTCTGTTGTTGTTGTGTGTGTGTAGGAGGGGGGGGGGGGCACTTTGTTGTACCTTTCCATCCTTAGTTGAAGCAAAAGGTCTTTGATGAGGAATCCGCAAAAAATTCCAGCCATCAGACCATGAGGTGCTGAAGTTTGTAACTTTTTTTATTATTATTTTTTGTGCTCTGAAGCTTTGAAGAACTAGCTAGTGCAACTAAAAATGTTTGGAAAATGATTTCGGAATGGAAAATTATTTTCTGCATTTTCATGTTTTGGCAGTGGGATAGTCTTGCTCTACTTGCTAAGGAAACAATAATAACTTTGGATTGCAAACACACACTAAGTTGAAATTTTATATCTAAACAGAAAACATGCATAGATTTAGCCAAACAAATCATAACATTTTTCTTCTTGTCTTGCCAACATGCTTTGCCCTTTACCATACTTCTCCAGCTACGGAAAACCACCATCTGCTGCACCAAACAACTGATCAATACCCCATCAAAACAGCACAAACTATCAGAGAACTCTCTGTTTAAGCAGCAAGACACCTGTCACAGCAAATCACACACCTGCAAAATTCTTCTATCCCTAGCAGAGAGCTGAATCTTCACCCAAGACAATCTGACCTTGATTGATCATGTTTAGAATCAAATGTGATAGTGTATCAGGACTTTTTGAACTTATTGTAAAAGTGTCTGGAATTCTTTTTACTGCCAAATGCAGTATATAGATGCAGATAACATAAGTTTTGCCACTGAATTCTGCAGTGTTTTTCTGTTCCAGTCAGCAGAAGCTTTAGCAATCAAATCTTCCCATAATAATGTTGATGTAATAGATGAGTCGAATTTATTCATAATAGGATTCCAAACTTTAGATGAAAAGGGAAAATGGAAGAATAGATGCAGATGATCTTCAGCAGGGGCGGATCTAGCTGCCCCTACTGAAATTTTTCAGAAGATTTAGGGGTATTTATGTATATAAATTGTGGGTGGGTCTCTACTATTTTGTATTTTGGTAGACATACAGGTTTAGTAGGGCCCATGTGTTGGCCACTAGTGAATTTGATAACTCTGTTCAACTATTGAATCCAACGTATCAATTGAAACAAAGCCATCCTACTCGTATATGACTTTCCTCTTGAATCCAACATATCAAATGAAATCACAATTTGATTAACTCCCACCAAAGTTGCATGGATGACTAGATTAAGGAATACGCCAAAAAAAGGGTTTGATTTGCGTCAAACTCGATCACCAAAAATGGTTTGGTTTGGATCAAACTCGATCACTTTTCGTCAATGGCTTCCATTTTTCATATTTGGATAAATCTCTCTAACTATTCGTAATGCTCACAAGTCATAATTTTATATGGTCAATATGTTACAAAATTAATGTAGAAGTAAGGGAGTATTTAGCCTTAGTAAATTTAGATGATAAATGAGTTTGTTGGATCACCCAAACAAATAATTGAGTAGATAGTAAAAAAAATGAGAGTTTTTGAGATTTTATCAGGGCATTTGTCAGAGATAATACATAAATAATTTATTTGATTTCGTTAGTTTTTGCATTTTTGTTGCGTTATAAATAAGGTTTGTATTGTTCATACATTTTTTTTTTTTGCTAACAATAGACATTAGAGCTTTGATAATTTGGATTTGAATTGAAATATGATGACTCGATCCGATTGTGTATCAATTTCTTTAGAATATTATGCACAATGATCAATCTCTTAGAAAAATGGATAACGAGGAGTACATAAAAAAATTTAATTCTGAGAGATGGGTGTATTTGGATGGTCTTAATTGACATTTTTTTTTTCTGATTTTTTTACATTGCTTTTTTTATGCAGTTATTTTTTGTGAATTAATGAAATATTATTATTACATTTTACGGTGCCCCCACTGAGAAAGAAGCCTGCTTCCGCCCCTGATCTTCAGGATAAGATTAGCACAAAATACAGTGAATATCAACCCTGCTGCAGTAGGATGGCATTATATCCTTGGTGCGAAGTTGCCTGAGTAACAAAATTTGTCACTTAACTATTGAGGATTTCTGTTGTTCCCTCAGTTGTGGATTTAGAAGGCGACACTCTTTGAAAAAATGAAGCTCTTCCTGCAAAACTTTGCAAGCTCTTCAATGTTGCAAATAATTTCTTTCCAATTTTTAACCTTATTCTTGTACATTTTCCCTTCCACTATACAGTATGTTCTTTCTGTGAGAGGAGATCTCCTCCTCTCTCTTTCTGTATACCCATTTTCTTCATTCAATAACTCTCTTATTCTAATTAAAAATGAGAGACAAAAATTATAGTGACATATTTTCTTTGAAAGTCAAGGGCATCAATGTATATTTGTGCTCAAACATATTGATGGAAAGAAGAATATGCTATTGTCTTATGCTTTTGCTGGCTTCTCTTTATACATTATTGGAAAGCAGAGTGTCAGTATGAATCTTGTCATACCAATTTTAAATACATGACTGATAACTGTCCAAGTGGTGCTAATGTAGCCTATGATCGTGTTGGTTAACCGAAGGGGAAGGCAGGGTTGGCAAAAGTCTCTGAGGATGCTGAGAGAATTATGACCTTTTTTTTCTGGAGCTCTTATTGACTTAAATCCTGCTTAGACTTATTTTCTTGTTCTTCGATGGAAATTGAAAAAGAGAAATAGATCTTGTATGTATCATGTGATATAATTGAACATCATGCAACATCTATTTGGTTTCATTCCTGATTTAAAAAATCTGAAGCCTTTCCCTTGGCATGAAAATAACTATAACGATTTCCAATTGCTGATGAGATATACGTAATCATTTTATTATCTCGTGACAGCTTTCAGTTTGGCCTTTTGCTTTCAACAGGGGATGTATCCAACTGAATATAATCAGCAATCTTCATTGCAACCTTCCGCTGGACCTGAAAACAAGTAGATTGCAAGTTTACCTGAGTCTAACATTGGGTCAATCTGATATGCGGCTTGAATTATAACACCTTAACCACAAATGGAAGATCATTTAGGGACTAAGAAAAACGCAAGGGATCGGCAAAGTACATCAAGCGTGAGTAGTCCCTCCTCACCTAAATCAAGACAAAGTACGAAGTTGCGAGACAGGTTGAGACTTGATAAGCATGACTGGTCTTACGCTGATCTCCATCCTGTGGTCACAAAAATTGTAGACAGTATTCCCTCGTCATCTTCCGGGTTTGACAAAAAAAATCAAATTTCAAAGAATGTAAATGAGAATGACGAGCTTGTGAAATACATGTCGAATTTGCCAAGTTATCTGGAGAGAGGAAACATCCAGGAGAAAGCTTTCAATGTTGGGGTCCTTGACTGGCGCCGTTTAGAGAAGTGGCAGCATAACCAGAAACAGGCTCCCAACAGAAGTAGGAGGTGTTCACTATCCAGCAATAATAGCTCCTCAATTTTCTCCACAGAAGGATCGTCTTCACATTCTAGCCGGGGTCTCAGCTGCTCTCCTTCTCGTCAAGGGATGCACCAGACAACACTCCAATCACATATGAATGCATCTCCCACTGACGGCTGTCCTGAAGGTGTCAAACCCTTGGTGGGAAGTGTGGAAATGTTTCCAGGTCTCGATGCTGCTTCACGTAACCACCTGAAGGGGCAGAAAAGTGTCCTCAGAACATGTCAGTCTGCTAACAAAAACCCTTCTGGTAACGGGCTTAAAGAATGCAAGAGTAAAGACTCAGACCCACGGAGCATTCCCCAGACACAAGAATTCCAGAATTTTAATTATTATGGGGTGGCTTCAAGTTCAAAAGGAAAGATGAAAATTCCAGATGGAGATTCTAAGGGGCTAGAGAAGTTGCAAGTACAGGGTCATAATGTTGATGATCATGATTGGCCTGAACAGCACAAGACAGTAGTCCTCCTTTTGCCGAGAGATGGCCCTCAAAATAAGTGTTCTGCAATATCCATCCCTTCTGATTCAACGGAGAATAATGGTCGGAGATCAATGGAAATAAGCAGGAGGAGCTTTTCAGATGGATCTATTTTGAACAAGGACTCCCATACAGAGCTCTATTCCGATATCCCACACTCATGCCACCTCCCTTGTGAAGTGGACAGCATTAGGCACTCACAGATAGAACCACCCACCTTCATAAGTTTGAAGAGTAACAAGTTGTCTTTGGAACCATCTCAACCTTCTATGTGTTCTGCAAAATTTTGCGTCAGTCCATCCAGAGGGAAGGCCCTGGAAGGGAAGTTTCCTGTTATGCCTATAAATTCAACAGTAACCAAGTCTTCTGAGGGACTAGAACCGAAAAGGGGCACTGTAACACCTGTTCGAGTCAGAAACCCTTCCCCAACTCATCGATTTAACATTGGCATGGGTAGGATTGGCGGAAGTTCCAGCTCAGGAGACAGTTCTGCTATCCCACAATTGAGCTCCAAACATGTTGCTACTAAATCTGGTTCACAAAGAGATGAGGCTTCTGCTTGTTTAGTTGACAAAAATTGTGACAAATCAAATGCTACTAGTAGAGGCCAGTCTAGTCCTCTGAGAAGGTTGCTGGAGCCATTTAAATCTGGTTCAAGAAGGGAGGAAGCTTCTACTTGCTCGAGTGACAAAACTAATGATAAATCAAATGCCAGTAGTAGAGGCCAGTCCAGTCCTCTGAGAAGGTTGCTGGAGCCATTTAAATCTGCTTCAGAAAGAGATGAAGCTTCTGCTTGCTTAAATGAAAAAACTTGTGATAATGCAAATGCTACTAGTAGGGGCCAGTCCAGTCCCCTGAGAAGGTTGCTGGACCCATTGCTGAAGCTGAAGGCAGCTAACCAGCATCAGTCTGCCGGGCCATCACAGAATGATTCAGCGTTAACAGAGGGAACCTGCAAATCATCTGATGGACGGAGCCCATCTTCCACTGTCCATGCAATCAAAACGAAATTAGATTTGAGGAGTTGTAGGTCAATTGAAATTGATGAGCTACAGAACAATGAGATACATGGATCACCAACAGTGCAAGCTCTTTTACAAGTCGCTGTAAAGAATGGTCTTCCACTTTTTACTTTTGCAGTTGACAACAACACTGACATTCTAGCAGCCACAATGAGGAAGCTAACTTCTTCAAGGAAGAATGACAATAGCTGGATTTATACATTCTTCACCATTCGTGAAATGAAGAAAAAGAATGGGAGGTGGTTAAATCAGGCAGCGAAAGGCAAAGGGCATGGCTACGTCCCTAATGTTGTTGCACAAATGAAAGCTTCTGATCCTCCATTCTCAGATGCGATGAGACAAAAATGTGGGGATCAATTTAGTGTTAGGGAGTTTGTTTTGTTTTCTGTGGACCTAAAACAGACTGATCAGCAAATATCTGACCTCCAGCCAAATGATGAGCTTGCGGCCATCATTATCAAATTTCCGAGAAAGACTACTGAAGATTTGATTAGCAGTGGGCAACAGTGCAAGCCCTTCAATAATCAAACAGTGACTGGTCTGAGAGAGTCATTGCCAGATGTCAGAGGTGACCCCAATTCCTACGATGAGGAAGAAAAGGAAAAGGAGCCTTCTGTTGAAAGTCAAGACCTAGTTAGCACAACAGTTATACTTCCCGGTGGTGATCATGGAGTTCCCAGTAAAGGAGAACCTTCACCACTAATTGAACGATGGAAATCTGGTGGGTCATGCGACTGTGGAGGTTGGGATTTGGGTTGTCGACTAAGAGTTCTTGTCAATCAGACTCAATTTAGTACGAAATCCAGTCCAACAAAAGATCATCTGAATGCTGAGCGATTTGAGCTTTTTTCTCAGGTAAGAGTCTTTTAATCACGCCAATCCATTTCCCATTCGGTTTTCAGCTTTCACTGCTACTGTGACTTACCTAATTTCTTTTTTTTTATTTTCTCCAGCAGGAAGAAGTCCTAGATAATATGTCTGTCTTCAGTTTGTCCACATTCAAAGATGGGATCTTTTCGGTTGAATTCAACTCATCAGTCTCGCTTCTTCAAGCATTCTCGATTTGTATTGCAGTTTTAAACAGTAGGAAACCATCTGAGCTTTCAGTATTGAGAAACTTGTTTGAAGAGAAGTATTCTGAAGAAACCACTTTAGCAGAAAATGATGGAATAACAGCTTCTGAGAGAGGAGTCCAAATGGAGATTCCTGCAAACTGCGCCTCTTATCCACCCCTTTTCCCGGTTGGAAGGGTCTAGTTTTCAGAAAAGGTTCCATGATTGTACAGTTCCCACATCGCGATTTGGGTAAAGCAGCTTGCGAATCCTGCAATAAAGTTTTTGTTCTTGAGACAATCATCGTCATCCATGGAAAGGAACTGCCACAGGGAGCATGACCTCGAAAGCTGGGGCTTGCTACATGAGCAGAGGAAAGATACCTGGGAAATTGTAATTTTGCATTATTCGTGTGTAAAAAAGAAGCAATTCAAGCCAGCTTGAAAATAAACTATCTTCATTATATGAGTCTGCATTTCCTGAGATTGGATGGTGTTTTGCAATCCTATAATTCTTAAAGCTTGAGGGTAGTGGTTGGCCTAAGGCCATCACCTCCGCTGTTGGACTTTAAGCTTGTGGGCTTAAACTTGGACGTCCTCCTTCCTCCCATGTAACCTTGAAAATATATATATGCACACACACACACACGATGCTTCAAGCTCAATATATGGCAAAGCTACTTGATTTTTATCAGTGCATCAATTCTTTATGAACCATGTTAGGAGTACAAAGCATTTTTGGTTAAGGTGGTAATCAGCAAAATAGCATTAAGATACCCAGTAGAGAATTCCTAGTCATTCTTGGATTTCAATTTTTGCTAGAACTCGAATAATCTGAAGTTGTGCTCTCTCAACTTCGGATCTGTGATGAAGGTCTGTTAAAGTTAAATACTTAAGTTATAACATCTCTGACAGCTTAATCTTTTGAAATAGATGGTTGTTTAACATAGTATTAAAGTAGGAGAATTTCTATTCGAATCTCGTCACCAATTTAATTATATCCTCTTCAACAGTTTATACTTTTGGTATAGATGATTGTTTAATATTAAAGAAAGTTACTGAACATTTTTCAGTTTGAAGATCACCAATGCAAGGGTTTTGGAAGTGTCAAACCATAGGTCAATGTTGAACATCATAATAAGATGTCCAAAAAAAGTAGGATAGGCCATGGTTCCATCCAGGTTGGTAAGGGACATTAAGGAACTGTGTTGGCTGGATTGGCACTACAGATCTAATCTACATAGATATGAAAAAGTGCAGAGAGGGAACAATAAGGTGAGGAAGAATGAGAAAAAATCATTGTCTTATTCAATCAATATCTATATCTATATATATATTTCTTAAAAAGTGAGGATATATGAAAAACATTTATATTTCATTTTTACCCTTAACTATTGGTATAAAATCAATCATATCCACTATGTCTTTTGATCTTCCTTTACCATCAAATTGATTAGCTGCATTGTTCAACAAACAATGTAAGTGCACGATCATCTAATTATATTTAATTTCTTTAAATTAACCCTAAAACGTTTACAACTCATTGTCTCCCACAACAAATAAATCTTTTTCAGTTGATACAAAAAGTATTGTTCTCGATCATCTTCTTTGTCTTTTATTCTCTCATTTCTTTGCTTTGTTATTTCAAAATTTTGGCTCTTTGTTGCATCAAATTGTGGACATCTGTGCACAATCTTATCGATCCTCCAATTAGTTTCAACTCACCAAACTTTTGGACTATATGTGAATAGAATGAAAACAAAGAGAGAAGAAGAAGAGAATACAATGGCCGAGAATTCCAAGAGGAAGAAGTTGTTTCATGAGCTTACTGAATTTTTTTTTGAGCGCATCTTATTATTCATGAGGTGGTAGTGGCTTTATGTGTTTTTATTTGCAGATGCATTTGACTTTTATAACTTTTTGTGTTTCAAGTTTTGGATTTTGATTTCAAAAAGTTTTGTTCTATTTCTCTTTTGAATTTGAATGTTTATGCGTATTTGGTCTGTGGAAAGTATTATCAAGGAAGATGCCAAAAATCGCATGCATGCACTCATAACCTTGAAGTAGGACACCAGGTTTACACAATCTTCAAACAAATAAAGTTTATTGCCTTCCTGATGGATATGAAATCATTGACAATTCATTAGATGACATTCAACGTGTTCTTAACTCGAGGTTCACTAATATTTAGCTTTAATTGTTTTTTACATGTAGCAGTTTATCTCTTGATATCTTTGGTAATAGTTTATATTCCTATTTTGATTAATCTCCTTGTTCGATTTCTTTGATATTATTGTGCAGGTTTACTCGGACGCAAGTTCAGCAACTTGATAGAAACAGGCCATGATCTAGGGCACTTAATGGTTTTGATATTTGTTGATATTACTATGACATTTCATTCTTGTTGCTCATTGGTATATTCTGAACAATTTTGAATATAAACTTAGACAATCAAGTGTCCAATTTCACCATTCTCTGGTGCTAATTATAATTTGATGGCTCCGAAAATTTTTTAGGTGGTACTCAATAACATTAGAAAGAATGAATTTATGAATGTTACAATTAAATCTTTAATGCGAGTTACTCTTTTGATTTTGAGAGCTCACTCGAAAAAATTGGCATTCAAGGAACTTTAAGGGACAGGTTTGTTCCTGGTGTAATCAAACTTTAACACTCACTTTTGTTCATAGACTGCGTATACTTAACATTTTTTGTGTCTCTAGGTGATCCTACATGAGTTTTTATAGGCAATTATGGACTACATACAATTTTAAAATCTTTATGTTTTTTTTTTCTTCTGAGCATATAATTAAAAGGGGCTGATATTAATTTGTGTTTAAAATTATATATAGTGTCTACATCAATTAGGTTTATTAATATATTATCTTTCTTTATTTCCTTGGCCAGATGTTCCACACGACACACAAGGAATATAATAAAAAAATAATCCAAATTGTCACTTTTGGGTAATGGAAGCTTGCGATATCCCATTAATTGGTGAGACACATCACATAATAATAGTAAATTGAAATAGTAAGTCAGCTGCAAGCTAGAAAGCATGTATACTTCTCGAGGGTGTCGTTACAGTGTTGGACACTACTAGACATGTGTCTGACACAGCTAAAAGTGACCTGAATAATAAGTTTAGTCGAACACGACCAATGTTTTTTTTTTTAAATAATTGTAGCTTGATGTGTTTTTTATGTGTGTTTTTTGTTATGAAACTTATGTAGTATGAATGATAATGTATGTAATGATGTTTGGTGAAAATTATGGATGTTTATTTTGATCTATTTTAATTTTAATCAAAAAATAATAATATTTGCTAGATCTTCTTATTAATAATATTATAAAATATGTTGTATTTTTAATATATTCTAATTTTATTATTGTCTAAAAATATATTATATTATTTTAATTAGTTGTATCTTTGACATACATGCATCTTATATTTTTGAATTTTATCATATTCCAGTGTCCATAGATATATATTTTGTTTACAAATTAATGGTAATCTTTTTCCTTCTCACACTTGATTCTTGATTTTTTTCCCTACAAATTCTGAATGCACGATCAATTGTTGGGTTTTACTTATAACTAATTCAGTGAGTATACTAGGTGCAAATTTAAATATCTCCAACTAGATGTGACCTGAGTAGATTTTCAAACCATAATCTTAAGGTAAAGTGGTTAATACCTTAAACTAAACTATGCATTATATATTGTCATTTCAAAAAAAAAAAAATTTGTCATTCTACTTGCACAAGTAGATAATTTAGCTTTCAATTTTTTATGATCAATACTTCCATTTAGTTGTTGAAAAAATACAAGACTGGCCAAAAACTTGGAAGTTGATTTCTAGATTCCCAACTCAATAAAATTAAATATCAATTCTTATATTCTCTATTTAATGAGGTAATTGTAATATTACTTTCCAAAAAAAGACGTAGTTGTAATATTAGGTCTATTTAAGTGGAAGCTAATTTGAATTTTTATGCAAAAAGTAAGTAAATTTGAATGTTAGTGATTGTAGTACTTTTATAAAATAAACTATGTACTTTGATGATGGAATTATTTATTAAAATGAATACCAGTTATTTAAAATCAAATAGAATTTGATGAAAAAATCATATGATTACGAATGGAAGAGAGCCAAAAACAAATATGAAGATATTATCTTGATTTATTTGTAACATAGGAAACTCGGTCAAATCGATCGAGTTTCCCAGGATACATTCATAAGTTTAGACATCAATAAACTCAACCAATTGACCAATATTAGAAATTTTACGAATGAGACATCAATTAAGATGTCTAATTAGCTATATATTTGTCTTTTAAGAGAGAGACTCTCTCCATTACTTCCCTTCTCCTTTAATTTTGCTATTATAAACTATTACAGATGTTCTCTATATAACTTCTCTTTTCCTATAATCAACTATTAATTTTTTCTTTAATCTTGGTTAACAGAAGATATTGAATTTTATTTGGCTAAAAATTTGTCATAAGTCAAGAGTTATTTTTGTATTCTATTGTGTGGGTAATGATGAAATTATATAAAATTTTTAATATATATAAATGTTAACAAAACAACACTAAACTTCTCTTTGGGTACAATTCTTATTTTGCTATTGCTAACCACTTAAGCAGTTTGAAGTGACAACAAACTTGGATTATAGATAATTAAATTCAATTAAAAGAACACTCTGCTTAAGTTGAGTTGCATGATTCCTCTTTTAAATTATTAAGTTAATTTACATCTGTTAAGTCATGGCAAAAAAAAAAAAATGTTTGATTGATTTTGTAATAAAAGTGCAACAACAATAGTTATCATCCATGCAACATACTCATGCAATAGTCGGAGAAGATGATGACAAGCTCAAACGCTCAATTGGAGGTAAGGAATATCTCCTCCAAGAAGTAGAAAGTCAGAGTAAAGTTCTTGAGATAAAAAGGATGCAGCAAGACAGGGTCCAAGAGCAAATTGAAAATATTCAAACTTGAAGATGAAGAGTTCTTGAATTACCTAAATCAACATGTGATAATTCTCCTTTTGGTTTTGTTGAAGTTATCCAAATCATGCGTTTATCGGTGAACTATTGATTCTAATTCTTAGTTATTGACTATCTGCTTAATTATTTTTCATGAATACTAAATAATATATACTACCTAACTTATAACCGACATCTAACTAGCAAGAGAGTTCAAAAATTTGTCTACAAAAATTGATAAAGACATTAATCTGTATGATTTATTGGAGTTCATGATTTTTAACATGTACAATGAGTAATATTTGATGTTTGAAATGGTCCACGTGCAACGCACGTGTACAACAACTAATAAATAGAATAAGCAAAATTTATTCCTCAACTGTTCAAAGTTTAGACAAGAATTATGCAATTACATGATATTTGTTTGGCAAAGAAACGTTATAGGAATTGTCCATAAGAGTATATTTGTCTTATAAAAAATATATTTTTTAAATATATCCATATTTCTCTCTTTTATTTCACAATATCTTTCAAATTCTCACATTATATCTTTTTTTCGATTTTTTTATTTTTTTCTTTAAAATTAGATAACATAAAATAAAATTTGTTAGCCTACACGTAACATATTTTTTTATGTAACAAATATACTCTTTTACCCAAAGCATGTGTTTGTAATAAAAGACTATTTTGTCATAATCATTTGGTAGATTTTGACATAAGGATTAAATTAAAATTCTACGAACTTGATTATTGCAATCGAAACTTCAAGTACCAAATAGAAATTAGTTACATTCTTTTAAGTGTGTAAATTGTAATTTACTCCTTCCTTATTTTTACAGCTATTTTGAAGTGGTGAGACTAAAATGCCTGTGACTATTACGATCTCATATTAATTAAAAAATAAGATTATATGTGTATACAAATTCTTGGGCATCTTTTCCTTGCTTCCTTGTCTCAGGGGTAAGTTTAACTCATAGATTTATAATAATTGATATCAAAGCTAACCAACTCATTAAGTATGAGATCAAACGAAATGTGAGTTGCGGACCTATGTGGTCGAATTATAGAAATGACGACCTATATGTTGAATTAAGATAATTGGTATTATGTATGACATAATGTTATCTCATTAAATACTGATAAGTGAGTAGAGCCGTAAAAAAAAAAAGCTACCATTGAATTAGTGTTGATATAATGGACCATCGTGTACATCGGCTATGAAAATATAATAAAATGTTACGATTCTACGTCGGTTTAAAAATAAGACTATATATGTGAATATAAATCGAATTCCCTTACAAGCTAATCTTTAAGGATAAATTCTAAACATCAAGTCATAAAAGTGAGAAATGTTGTTAAATAGGGTGGTGGATGCAGTTGATGATGGCAAAGAGGCCCCATTTTCAGTCATACTATTTTCAAAGTGGTGATGACAAAGGGTCCTGCGAGGTCAAGAGCAGATGAAAATGATGAATGACTGTTCTGCTCATCAAAACTTAAAAATCATATTTATATGCTAGTGTGAGTTGAGCTGGAAAACGGGTCAAGAAAGGAAGCACCCCAAGTGTAAGACATTTTGCTTCATCCATCATTCGAGGCATATCTTACTGATGCCCACCTTTTCCTCCTATTCCGGGCACTTCAGTCCAACACAGCCGCAGATCAGATTAAAAAACAAGGCCTATACGGCTGAGCTTGCTGACCCACTACCCAGAAATTTGATTCGGCTGCAACCTACTTTGTCTTTTGTATTGAGCAAGACTAGGGTCATAATTTCTAAACCGACACGTAAATATCACGGGAAATCGATATAAAATTAATGGATTAGTGTTAATCAATTTTCGATACAAAACTTGTAAATGATACGATTTGTTAACACAAATAATAAATAAGTCGGATTAATGTCAAACATTTACAATGTACAAAAATAGAGTTTTTTTATTTATTTTTATCATTATATTTATCAAGTTAATTTTTAGTTTATAAAAAAATTATGAGTGTGAGTTCAATTATGAGATAATGTAGAATTAGACTTATCTTAGTGTCAAATTTTTGATTAATAGATTATACGAATCAACACGAATATTATTTTAATGATAAAACACTCATTCAAGACAAGATCATTGGGATTAACATCTAGAAAACAACTCATAAACCACAATTATCGATTAATCTTTTCTCTGATCTAATTAAAAATAAACTATTTACGTTAGACTTAGAATATTTATAAAAAATAAATTGTTCAAGGAATTGACCTATGGAATTGACAGAATTTAAACTCATAACTACTAAATTTATATATCATTCTTATTATTATTTAAATTACCTTTTAAATTAAATTTACATATATTTAAGTGGGGCCCAACAGTCACAAGAGCTTGCATTAAGTGATAGAAAACGATGTGTAGTGTTGTAGTCAAAATGAAGCCATAATAATGTACAATTATTGCACATATAGTGGGGAAGACTGTTTTATTTTTTATTTTTATTTTTTCAGAGGAATATGATGATAAGGACTCAACATAGTTTCATCATTACTAAATTCAAACTTTTAACGAAACTTATTAGTGACAGACGGTAACATGGTAGGGAATAGGGACTGCGCTGGGCCATTTGAATTTCCCTCTTTTGACTTTGACTACTAATCAATGATGCTCTGATTTGACAATTATCCACTCAATTTCTCCAATTTCACTCCTAGATTAGATGTCAAATACATCATGAACAAAGAGATAGTAACCCTTGCACATTGTATTGTGAATTTTGATCCATTTAAATTAGATGATGTAAATGCTATGCATTTGAGTTAGTTTTAACTATTATGAGTGTGCATAGTTAGAGATCGACAAGTATCTGAATTAAAACTGGTACATTACGTGATTTTTTTAGCGCGTAAAATATTGAATATTAAAATACTTTAATTTCAAAATGAACAACTGATAAATCCCAAAAATTAAAAAATAAAATAAAATCAGGGTTACTTGTATTTTGATGTTTTTGCTTATAAAGTTCAAAATCTATTTGATTTTTTACGAAGCCCAGCTAGGTAGACAGTAACAACTTTTGATCAACTTTGATACCATGTGTCACCGATCACTTTTGTACCAAAAGGCCAAATAACATTAAAGTTTCTTAATCCCATACCTAATACCTAAATTTAGGTTGTTAGTCGAACGACTTCGAATCGAATTTAAAAAGTGTGTTTGTTAATCGAGTTTTAAAAATTGTTTAAGTTCGACTCGTTTAGAAAACGAACCGAACTTGAACAAGTCAAGTTCGAGTAGCTCAATTTAATTAATAGCCCTACCCAAATTTGATCTCTATCATGTTCGAGGTAAGATTCAACACATATTTGCCGGCCAAATCTTGAAACTCTAACTCCAATAGGAACTCAAATGATAACAGAGACGAATTATATATTCATACGGACAATCACATAAATTAGACCATAAGAGATTTATCCATCATGAATATTTTAGTATATGATAATATATGACTTATTTTTAATCAGATTACCGAAAGAATTGTAACTCCACATTAGAGCCGATTAGTTATAAATTTCAATTTTAAATAAATTTTATTTTCAATCTAATTATTATTTTAAATTAAATATTCAAATTAAATTCAAATAACATTTTTCCTCATCCACCACAGACACCGGAAAATCAGAAGGAAAGGCGCCAAAAGGAAAAAAAAAAAAAAACATGACATTGGAAAGAGAAAAGCAAATACTCCGGGGAGATTGAAGAGTTTGAGAGACAGAAAAAAGGTTACGATTACGAAGGTGAAATTTCATTTTCAGGGGAGAGTAAGAGAGGGGAGAGAAACCTTGGACTGGGATCCAAAAAGCTTCTCTGCTTTTTCTCTCTCTTTCTCGTTCCTAATAATATAAACAATACCTCACTTGCCCTCAATTTGTTTTCCCCTCTCTCACTCTCTCTCTCCGGTCTTTTTCTTCCGTTTTCTCTGCCCAGTTCTCTCCAATGAGACCCTGTAGTTTTGGAGAGAGAGAGACTCAGACCTGATTGCTTTATCTTAAACTTGCACATTTTCTTTAGCAATGGGAGCTCGTTGCTCCAGATTTTCTCTCTGCTGGTGGCCCTCCAATCTCAAATCCAACGTCCCTCATTCCTCCGATCTCGGTACAACAAATCTTTTTGTATTTCCACAAAAATTTTTGCACTTAGATCCTCATTTTTTAATTTGTATACAATTTCGAAACTTTTGGCTTTCTTGGTTTTTCTGTTCCAGAGAAGTCCGGGGAAGATCAGGGGCTGTGTTTGCCTGTTTTCAGAGAATACAGTTTGGATCAACTAAAGGCTGCGACCTCAGGATTCTCGGTTGACAACATTGTATCGGAACACGGTGAGAAAGCCCCCAATGTTGTGTACAGAGGCAGGCTTCACGACCACCGTTGGATTGCCGTAAAACGCTTCAACAAGTCTGCCTGGCCCGATAGTCGCCAATTCCTTGTTTGTGCCCTTGCTTTCATCCATTTCTACACACACACACACACACACACAAAGCACATGTGAATCTTTACTTGTGTGAATATGGGGGTATGTTTTATATTGATTGAATGTAGATTAAATGTAGGATGAGGCGAGGGCGGTGGGGCTGCTGAGGAGTGAGAGATTGGCGAACTTGATTGGGTGTTGTTGTGAAGGTGATGAGAGGTTACTCATTGCGGAGTTCATGCCTCATGAAACTCTCTCCAAGCATTTATTCCATTGTAAGTTCCATCAGTTGCTCTTTTTCTTCAAGTTCTGTTTCTAAACGTTGAAGGAAGACTTGATTGCACTTTACTGAGATATATTTTAGGAAAGGTGACAAATGTGCTTAAAAAATGTTTTAAAGTTCTCTACAGTTGCTATAAAGATGAAGTGAAGGGAAGTAATTAAGCATCTCCCATTCTCCAGCTCTAGATCTGCTTGACTTAGTATAGGAAGTAATTAAGCATCTCCAGCTCTACTAAATATGTAAGTTGCTAGGTAACTAAAATAACAAGAATCCAAGATACTGGTACAATGTTGTTTTTTCAATTTTCCTAGCAACTTACATATTTAGTAGAGTTATAAGTGTAATGAGGCTCAATACAACAAGTATACTAATTTATTTTCTAATTCCGTAAAAGTTTAGATATATCCCAACATGTGTGTTCGTTATCCTGTAAAGTTACCTTGGCTGTAATAGGTAACTTGAATTGATTTAGGGGAGACCCAGCCGCTGAAGTGGGCAATGAGGTTGAGAGTGGCTCTGTATTTGGCACAAGCATTGGATTATTGCAGCAGTAAAGGGAGAGCACTGTATCATGACCTCAATGCTTATAGAGTTCTATTCGATCAGGTATTTTCACCTCTTTTTCCTTGTCTAGTCTTTTCACTTTCTGCCATTTGTTGCCTTGATCAGATGTTCAACTATCTTTGTGGTCTACTACTTATTTTAAGTCAGCATTTTCCAGGATGGAAATCCCAGGCTCTCTTGCTTTGGCCTAATGAAGAATAGCCGGGATGGGAAAAGCTATAGTACAAACTTGGCTTTCACTCCTCCAGAATATTTGAGGACAGGTATAGCAAATACTCACCAAAAAAGGTATCTCATTTTACTATACCTTGATGGTCAGATGGTTCGGAAAATGGTCCAGTTGCAGGGAAAATCTGAACTGCTTAAGCTAGAGATAAGATGATAATTTTTGTATTTTGCTTTTCTCAATTCTAATAAAACAGCAATTTTATGTATTGGTGTAAAAGTATAGTCCGATACTGGCCTCCAAATGTACATGTATGGGGTAACTGCCTATAGCTTTTCATGTTTGAGGTCTTAAGTTCTCTTTTTACGAAAATGCACCATAGAAAAAGGTAAATGTTACATGGAATTGTTTGAATCAGATGATAACAACAGTACATGTATTTATTTTACTAGGATGGAGCTAACCTAATTGCTTTGGTTTGGCAGGTCGAGTGACACTGGAGAGTGTAGTATACAGTTTTGGGACCCTATTGCTTGATCTTCTCAGTGGCAAACATATCCCCCCCAGCCATGTAATAAGTCTCTTTTATTATATCAATCTCTTCATGATCTGTAAAAGCTGCTCCGTCAAGAAAAACGAGCACATTTCCGCTGTGCACATCCAAAAAAGTTGTGAGAGAAAAAATTCCTGGGGCTCTGCCTGCAGTTGAGGCCATGTTAATGAAGCTGATTCTCAGCGTTTAATACCTGAGAATACTTAGCTAAAATTCTTTCAAACTGAACATTTGAACTCTCAACTCCCGTGGCATGTCTTATGTTTATTATCTTATCTGCAGGCACTTGACCTGATACGTGGAAAGAGTTTTCTGATGCTGATGGACTCGTGTTTAGAGGGTCACTTCTCAAATGATGATGGCAGTGAATTAGTGCGGTTAGCCACACGGTGTTTACAGTATGAATCTCGTGACAGGCCAAATGTGAGGTCTCTTGTGACTGCTCTTGCTTCTCTTCAGAAAGAAACAGAGGTATGGTTCACACTGCAATTGATATGATGAGAACAAAGCCAGTGTCAATTTAGTGTTGCAAGAGTTGAATTCATATGCAATACTGATTGGCTTAGTATTTGGCTCTGCATATTCTGGTTCTCCCCTTCCCTTTATTTACTACATGTTTGCCAATAAGTCAGCAGCGAAGCTGTCATCATTGGAGAATGTAAATGGTCAATGGTTTCTTTAGTGAAGATAGTAGAAAACCTTTATGTCAATCAACATTTGTTGCTGAATTCACTGTCTTATACTGCTAAGCATAGATCTGATTAACAGACTTCCTTGCGTATTTAACTTAGAAGTGGATATAGTATCTAATCAAAAGGTGTTTAACAGGTACAATCACATGTTTTGATGGGTATTATTCATGAATCTGCTTCTTCAACCCAAACATCAAAATTAACGCCTCTTGGTGAAGCTTGCTCAAGAAAGGATCTAACTGCCATACACGAGATATTGGAGACCATTGGGTACAAGGATGATGAGGGCGTAGCAAATGATGTTAGTTTTCTCATTCCTAAATTCATGTTCTAGTTCAACAAAGGGCCCCACATCCGCAGGGAAAGGGAAAGGGAAAGGGAAGGGAAGGGGGGATTCTCTCACTCTCTCTCTCTCTCACAGTCACACACGCGCACACACGTATTGGGAACATTGAAGTGGATTATCCTGAAGCTATTTGATCTTTTCCAGATCTTTTTGTGCAGTTGCCTGCAAAAGCAATTCATGTTTTCAAATGATTTTTCTGTCTATTAGGACTATTTTCCATCTACATTGCTGCATTTCTACGAATGTGGATGTGGCAGTTTTGATTCCACTTCTGCTCTAATTTGCTCCATTTTGTTGTTTAACCATAATTTCATGTTTGTAATTTTCTGTTCTTAAATTTTTGAATCAAAAATTGCTAACTAGGAAGAGTGAAAATCAAGCCATCAGTGCTTGTTTCTGAAAGTTATCAGATAATTGGAATAGACTTCAGTAATTTCGACTTTCAACTGTTTACAAATATGAACAGACAACTAGTTTATTTCTCTAACTGAAAAGGTTAAAAATCTTATCTACCCAGCAACTTTTATTGTGACGATAGTTTATTTAATTGATGTTTTAAGATTTGTATGTTGCACACCAGACTGCAGTTTGGCTTAGTTGATGAGTATAACAACCTCAGTTCCTTAATTTTATATCAAAACCAGAATGTTCACAATTCCTTCATCAAAGGACCCCATATTGGCAGGCCTTCACTGGTAAGCTAGACGCCCTATATTAAGGAAGATTCTAAGAAATTAGAAAAATATGGTTGTAAATTGTGTTCTATTTTTTTCTCAACTGTGTAGCACTCTTTTCATGTAGGATTTCACCATTTAGTCAGGCCAGAGTAATACTCCTGGAAGAATTGTACTGGGAAGGCTGCCTGCCAAATTAAGATGCATTCTTGCTATGTGCATTTGTTTTATATGCAGTAGGCAACGGATACATGTCGACTTATCAGTGGTTGCATTCAATCTGCGATTTGTTTTCACTAAACTCGACTATTTCTCTCTTTTGTACTCTGCTTGTTGAATTTCTTTTGAATTTGTAGCTTTCATTCCACATGTGGACTAGTCAAATACAGGAGACCTTAAATTCTAAGAAGCGCGGGGATACTGCTTTTCGAGCTAAAGACTTCTCTGCTGCCATTGCTTGTTACACACAAGTAAGTCATCCACTGTAACGACACTTATATTTTAGTGGCTTTTCTGTGTGACACAAATAGAATACAGCCACTGTGACACAAATAGAACTGGAATACAGGGCAATTCCGTTGTCGAAGCGTGTATCAATGACTTTTGCAAAAGCTACTGTCGTTGTGGCTGTTTACACTATATGCTTCCACACATGTACATTGCTTTGATAATTGTCATCATTTCGGCATAATGAGATGTGGTTTCGTTGTCTGGAACACCCTGAAATGCATACAAGACTATCTTGGCCTGCATGTTTCGGTGCGTAAAAAGGGGAGGAACATCCATAATGACACCATAGGAATATGCTCAGCAGACTGCAAATTATTTATTTCCCAAAAGATCCCCTTGGATGCTTATGAGTTGAGGGCCAGAATATTTTCTCAGTACCCTGTTTCTGGTTTTCTTGGATAGAAAGTAAAGCATTCTATTGACCTTCAATAAGCGTCATAGAATTACTGAATATAGAGATTATACATGTAGATATACATATCACGGGGCAAGTATAACTATTATGGTAATCTTTTTTTTTTTAAACATTTTCTACAGTTTATTGACGGTGGAAACATGGTATCACCCACTGTGTTTGCAAGACGCTGTTTGTGTTACTTGATGAACGACAAGCCACAAGAAGCTCTTGGAGATGCTATGAAAGCCCAAGCAGTATCTCCTGATTGGCCCACTGCCTTCTATCTTCAAGCCACTGCCCTCTTTAGCCTGGGAATGGAAAATGATGCCTGGGAAACGCTCAAAGATGGGTCTTCCTTGGATTCCAAAAGGAAAAGACACTGAAAATGTAAAGGTTTGTCTTGGTCGTTCTTAAAAAACAAAAAGTTCTTGTGTCTATCTGTTTTATACTTCTCCATGGCAATTGAGTTTTGCAGCATTGGGCTATTGATTGTAATGAGGACACACTTTAATTGTGGATAGGGTGATTGTGTTTCATTTATTAAGCAATTAGAGGAAAGCTTCAATTGTACTCTACTAGCAAGTCGCAATTTTGTGTCTTAAAATGTTGTTCAGTTGATGTGAAATGAGTAAACTTTCTCAGTTTTACATCTATATAATAAAGTATAATACAATTCAAATTTCAAAACATAAACAAAATGATTTTTATTTTTTACGGTTGATATCTTTTTAAATTTTATTTTAAATTTAATCTGACGTCTAATATTAATATCTCAAATTTAATAGAAAAAATAGGACCTTGAGGGTATGTTAGGGGTAATTTTTTAAAAATGTTTCTAGAACTCATAATTTTTTGTAAGTATTTAAAAAAAAAAAAGTAGTATTTGGAATCGCATTACTATTATCACACTACCACCACCATCGTTATTTCACCACTATTGTTGTGGCCACCCCATCACCACCACCCCACCGGTGCCCCACCACCACCACCATCTCCACTACCACCACTACTATCACTGTCGCTACTGTCCCACCATCACCACTATCCCCACCGTCCTACCACTACCATTAACATTGTCACTCACGGTTATCATTATCACTATCAGTTATCATCACTCATCCCAACTATTACCGTTTCTCACCACCACCACTACTACCGCTTGCCCTCACTAAAATCGGTGTTTAAATTTCTCTCTCATTTATTTTTGTAATTTGATTTTAGGTGTTAACATAAATATGTTTATTGTTGACCATTTTTTTTTATTACTTCGTATCTTCAGACACGGAAAATGATTAGTACTCTTATATTTTTCCTTAAATGTCTATAATTTGTTTTGTTTTACCTGGGTGAGTATGGTCGAAATCAGTGTAAGAACTTAAATACCCATCAGTTCACATCCGACCTGTGGACAGAACTTGTCCTCGAAAATTGGCTCGCAAGAGAAAGGCATATAAGAGTTTAGATACACACATTTAATCTTATTTTTAACTAATGTGGGATCATAACATTCCACGACGCTTCCATAGCTAACGTTTATAGCGACCAACTCTATTGACACTCATCCAATGGAAGCCCTTTCTCTTTAATGACTCTACTCACATATCAGTATTCAATAAGTTAATACAATGCCCACACATAATACCAAGCTATCTTTAATCCAACCTATAAGTCGCCTTTTTCGTGACTCGACTACAGAGCCGCAACTCACACTACTTTGATCCTAAACTTGCATGGTAACTAGTTTTAATACCAATTGTTATGAACTTATGAGTAAAATTT